>PVKP010003845.1:28411-103837 GCA_004027715.1 Plecturocebus donacophilus
CCAGGAAAGAATCTGGTTGGCACGGGCTAAAGAGGAGAGCAGCCAAAGGGGGGATGTGTGTGAGCCCAAGGCCAGCTGGAGGAAGAATGTGGAACCACAAGTGACCATGGAAGCCCTGAGACTTTGCAAAGATCTTTGGGAGGAGTGCCTCTGACTTCCCACAGGATGTGTGATGGGGGCTTGAGCTAATTTTATTTTAAATCTCAAAGGACAAGGTGACGTCAACTGACATCTGGGTTGCACTTGTTATCAAGGAGTTGAAATGAAGACACAGGAGGCGTGCTTATCAAATTTGTGGAGGACAGGAAGCTGAAAGGCACAGCAAATACCTAATTAGAATCCCCAAAAGTCTCAACAAGCTAGGATGCCAGCCTGAATTTAATAAGAGAAAACTTAATAAGGATGAGGGAATGTCCTGCACTTGAGTTAATAAAATAAATAAATAAACCCAAATAAAACAAACTGTACATGCAAAACACATGAAAAAGGGTCAGGGGTTTAACTCAGATGAGGGCACCTGAAAAGCTGAATTTGAAGCTGTTCTGAGAGAAAAATGAGATGCAAAGGAGGGAATAGGTAACCAGTTTCATTTTTCCTGGTTAGACCTCTGGAATATCATCTTCAGGTTTGCCTGTTGTCCATTTAGAAGGACGCAAACCAGAGTGCATTCAGAGAACAAATGGCTAGTGTGAGTCACAGAACCCGGGACCACATAATGTAGGAACAGTGCTGTTTAGCTGGAGAAGACAAGAGCATAAGTCCATTTTGCATGGCTAAAAAGGAATACCTGAAACCAGGTAATTTATGAGGAAAGAAGCTTTATTTTGGCTCCATTTTGCAGACTGTACAAGGATGGCATCAGCGTCTTCCTCTGGAGTGAGAGCCTCAGGAAGCTTACAATCACAGTGGAATGCAAACAGGGGACAGGTGTGTCACATGGTGAAGAGAAAGCAAGAGATGAGGAAATCCCAGACTCTTTTTAACAATAAAATCTCACATGAAGGGAAAGCATTACCTCTGGGAGGGCACCAAGCCATTCATAAGGGATCCACCCCCATGAAGCAGATACCTCCCACCAGGCTCCACCGTGACCTCCAACATTCGGGATCATATGTCAACATGAGACTTGGAGGGACAAACATCCAAACCCTATCAATAAGCTTCAGGGTCACTCAAGAATTTTCTATAAACATCTACAATTCTGCCCATGGAGAAAGACTGCGCTTGTAATATCTGGCTCTGAGGAGTGAACTCAGGACAGTGAGTGGATGCTTCAGGAAGAAAGTGGAGTAATGTACTCTGAAGAAACCCGATGTGCCCATTAGCATGGATTTAACTGTAAGTAACAAAAACCTGCTTAATAATGACTTAACCAAAGAAAAATTTTTGCTACTTAAAAAGAAGCCTAGAAGTAGCCTGTAGTTAAGGCTCTAGGCTTTCTTCAGCCTTCTTCTCCACCATCCACAGTGTTGGCTTCATCCTTCTGTCTGTGGCCTCATGGTCACAAGATGGCTGCTGAAGCTCTAACAACACAAACCTGCACTCAAAGTGAGGGAGGAGGGTGACAGCGAGAGGGTAGCCAATGTAGCAAAGTGGACCTTTTCCTTAACGGTGCTATCATTTTGTCAGAAAAGAAAATAATTGGACCAGGTGAGGTAGTAGCTCATGCCTGTAATCCTATCCCTTTGAGAGCCCAAGGCGGGTAGATGACCTGAGCCCAGGAATTCGAGACCAGACTGGGCAACATGGCAAAAACTTCTCTCTACACACAATACAAAAATTAGCTATGTGTGGTGGTGTGTGCCTGCAGTCCCAGCTATTAAAGAGGCTAAGGTGGAAGGATCACTTGAGTCCAGGAGTTCAAGGCTGCAGTAAGCTATGATTGGGCCAGTGCACTCCAGCCTGGGCAACAATGGGATCCTGTCTCAAAAGAAGAAAAAATAAAATAAAATAATTTATCAGATGTCCTTGTATATCTCACTGGCCACACTGGGTTATATGGCCAATTCTGGCTACAAGAGAGACTAGAAAAAAACTATCTGGCTTTTCCAGCCTACATAACAGAAGGCTGGCAAGGATAAGGAGATGGCTTTTCAGCTGCCCCCAACAGTGTCTACAACAGAATCACCTGTGATTCAACCAATAGATTAGCTTAGTCTTTTTTTTTTTTTCTTTTTTGAGATAGGATCTCACTGTGTTGCCCAGCCTGGAATTACAATGACATGACCACAGCTCACTGTAGCCTCAAACTCCTGGACGCCAGTGATCCTGCCACCACAGCCTCCCAAGTGGCATGTGCCATGATGCCCAGCTAATTTTTAAATTCTTTGTAAAGATGGGGTCTTGCTTTGTTGCCCAGGGCGGTTTCCAACTCCTGGTCTCAAATGATCTTCCTTCCTCATCCTCCCAAAATGCTGGGATTACAGGCATGAGCCACTGCATACAGCCTGGCTTAGTCTTTCTAATGCAAATATACATTTGTTTCTATAAGCACATATACCCACACACAAATGTTCACAAATGTGGAACTGTGTACTAGAAATAATTTTAGTTCCTGGTTTTCTCACTTAGCATTTATAGTATCCTTACATATCATTTTCAAATTGCTTGAAGATGTGATTTTCAGCAGCTGCATAATATCCCACATGAATATTACACATTCAACCATTCCCCTATTTTTGGGCATGTAGGTTATTTCCATTTTAACAGAAGCACTTTCTAGCCATCGTCTCCAGAGATAGAATTGTATGCTATGAAGGTACTGAGTTGCCCACCCCTGGAAGTATTCCACCACAGGTATGGAATAGATAGGATACAAGTATCTGGTAGGTCATTGGACTATATGACATTTCAAGCCCTTCCTTGCCTCAAGATGATGATGATAGGGTTTAAAGAGATGGAGGTGTTCAGAGAGGATCACTGTGCCCTCACCAACCACATCTTCATCTCTGTTTATCTTCCCTTTGCCTGCTCCTGAGCACACAAGCTATGCAACATTCCTACTCCAGGTACCCTCAAGGTCAGCCCCTCACATGCCTGCCACGCCATCTTCCTCACAACCTTCTATCAACAGAAAGAGGCTGGATCACTCTTGCCTCGCTTTAATATTGCTGCAATGAAGACAGCAGCACCTCTGGCTCTACTCAGTGGGGCCACAGTTGAGAATCAGCTGGAAGGACTCAAATCTGGACAGAGGGGCCAAGGACGGAAAGAGCTTGAGACACGAAGAGTGATGACAACATTGCAGTGGTGCTTCTCTGCTGCCTCTTGCTGCTATGAACGCCAATTTGTGGCTTTCCAGCATGCCTCCACGACAGGCAGGGGACAGGGACGACCGCCTATCTCCAGGCTCAGCAGACACCTTTGAGGTCACTTAGGTGAGCTGGGTAGTGGAGTGAGTGAGATGTGTAAGCATGTCCCTAGGTTAGCATGCTAGGGTTCCAGATGCGGAGTGGTGCTGGGGATAAGACAGACACCTGCCTCGTCAGCAAGGGACTTGCTATCAGCCTTTTGCTATATATAGTTATGTTGGGGGCTGTGCTCTGACCTCAGGCTGTCTGAAGCTAAATTTGCCTTCGGTGAAACTGAAACACATTCATTTTCTTGAAGAGGGTCAATAAGCCAAGACTACAACTCAGATATTTGAAACAAAATTTGAATTTGAAACAAAGTTTTTTGACAGAAGCAACCTGCAAGATGACCACCCAATGACTCCCCCCCACCCCCCGCAAAAAAAAACCATAGCCCTCAACAACTTTATCAGTGTATTCTCAGCTGTATGGAACTTAACTCATTCCTCTATAGTTTCTTGCTCCTTTCAGTAGTTACAGGGAACAAATATTTAAGGTCAAATAACTTTGGTCAACTTTAGTGATAGTGATACAATGTTGCTTGCTGCGATAATTTGGTCTCTTTTCTAAAATGGAACGCTCCTTGCCTGGTGGTTGTATTGTATGGGAAAGCTTACACAGTTTGCAAGAGCAAGGGGCCCCAAAGTTGATTTTCTTGCCTATGAGGACATCGTGTCTATGAGGAACATCTCACAACACAACCTTGTCTGCACCGACACCCCAGAGAACGGGATCTGAGCAGAGGATCTCATTTGTGTCTCAGCTCTGCCAACAGTCCTCCCAAAAGCATGACTCTTAGCCTTATTTCTTTATTATTTAATTTCTCCAGGTATAGGTTCTCACGTGAGGTCCTTGAACCTGGCCACCAGAGGGGGAAACTCAATGTTCTGACTGCTAATAGCTGCCCTTTTTCCCTAGGGTAAGATCAGAGGAAGTCTGGTACAATATTATTGTACTTTTGAATTAGGAACAAGTCTCACCCTTGTGCAAATCACAAGTCTCTTAAAATTCTACTGATTCTAAGTTTTAGGACAGAACAAGATATGTCTAATCTCGGTGAAGCACAAGTTTGAAAAGATGTTAAATATCCTGCTTATATTCTCTATGGCAAACTCTCGTAAGATGCAGAACATTCTGTAACTCAATCTGCTGGTTTCTAGCACTGGACAGGCCAAATCCCTGGCCTTCTGGAACTTTCAATATGGAGGGGAAAGCAGCTGAACAAATGATTAATGTGTGTATTAAGAGAGAAAGAAAAAGGCAGGCAGAGGTTACACATATTGTATGAACAGCTATAATAGACACATGTGGAATACCTCTCCAGCCCATAGTGACCTGCTTTCTCTGAGAACTACTTCCTTCCACAGCTATGGCACCCGGCGGCCAGATTTATACATCATCACCCATTCCCCACTCTGCCAGAGATGACTGGACCAGAAGTGGACACCTGACCAAGCTGAGCCAAATTCTCTCTCCTGAGAATCGAACTGTGATTCAGAGCACCCGTAAACCCAGGCAATGTAGGCCATCTCTATCTCTGAAGAAAAACGAGGAGAAATAGAACAAGAGACAAAGAGCCACCAGACCCCGTGTGTCCCTAGCCACAGAGACTGAGAAGATGGCTGCCCTGCCCACAGATGCTCTGCCCTTTTCTGGTTCCAGACTCCTGTGGGGCCTCAGCAACATTCCTACCATCATGACACATCCTTGTATCCTATGAGAAATTCCCCCTTTCTTCTTCCCCTGGCTCAGGTACATTGCTGTTACATCCCAAATAGTCCTGATGAGGACTTGAGCATAAACATGCCCCTGTTCATATAAAAACAGATGTAGACCATCAGAAACAGTCAATAATCCATAAGCCATTTCTGGCTATGGAAGATATGGCAAAACAAGTATGTTTAAATTGCTGGAGTTTGTAACACCTCTGATGAAAGTACAAACCTACAGTAACATTAACCTGATTTGCAGAGACTTGCAAAGCCTGTCCATTGCCCTTGTTCTGTCTCAGGCTCCGCTCCTCTCTGCTCTCTGGTCCTTACAAGGCCTGAGTAGCATCACCTCTTCCCTTCCTCACTGTACCTCATCTCCCCAGAATATCCACAGCCACTCCACTGATGCCAAGCTCAGCCTGACACATCTTCCCCAGGAGGTAGCATTTTTTTTTTTTTTTTTTTTTTTTTTTTGAGATAGAGTCTCACTCTGTCACCTAGGCTGGAGTGCAATGGCATGACCTCAGGTCATTGCAACCTTCACCTCCTGGGTTCAAGCGAATCTCCCTGTCTCAGCCTCCCGAGTAGCTGGGATTATAGGTGCCTGCCACCACGCCCAGCTAATTTTTGTAGTTTTAGTAGAGATGGGGTTTCGCCATGTTGGTCAGGCTGGTCTCAAATTCCTGACCTCAAGTGATCTGCCTGTCTCAGCCTCCCAAAGTGCTGGAATTATAGGAGGTAGTATTTTTAAAGGTCCTTCTTCACAGCAACGAGCAAAAGAGACAGCAGCCGGAGCAAATAGTCACTGGAAGAGGCAAGAAGACTGCTTTGGAAAGAGTTTACCATTGCACCTCAGATGATGCGGAAAACAAACAAGGCCTTCAAGAAATGCCAGAGAGGCTCCGCGTGGCTTCTGAGCCGATGAGGGTCTCCAGTGTGGTTCAGAGATTTTCACAGAAGAGCCATGAGAAAGGAATCCTGTTTGAGGATCCATAGGAATAAAGTTGTTCAGGGGACAAGAGGGAACTGTCTGGGTGACAAGAGTGTGTGAGCCAGGGTGGGGATGGCAGGAACTGGAACAGGAGCTACAAAGCCTGGGTAAGGCCCTGTATTCCTGGAAATAAAATCGAGCCACTGCATTAAAAAGAGATTTCTTCGTATAAGTCAAGCTCTCCTTGTGACAAAATAATCCTTCCTTCTTCCTGTTGGCAGCTCCTCATGAGTAAAACTAGGTTAGAAACACATACACACATTCACACACAGTCACACACACTCACGGACACACAGAGACACACTCACACACAGCACCACACACTCTACTGCAGGTTCCGAGGACTGCCCTCGTGGCTGCCAACTCATGTGTCCTAAGAAGTGTATGTGCCTACTGAATACCAAGGTGCCCTGGGATCACGTTGGGGACCTGAAAATGTGCACATGAGGAGCAGCTTCTAGGTCACCAAGGACTTTGCCCTATTTATTTCATTCAATCGCAGAACAAGAAGTCATAGAGGACCCTCAGGGAGGTTCCTTCTTCTAATACAGCTCCCTCCACGTCCATATGAAACCAAGGCCTAGTGTGGTTACCAAAAAATGACCCTAGTCCAAAGTAAGACCTTCTAGGCTTGGCTAGATTTTTCCTTGTCTCCCAATCTAATGAAACAAGCCAGCCTGGCCCAGCTCCCAGACCCAGCACACGCGGTTTTGCCAACAGGCCTCATGAGTGTCCAGTAGAGAGGCTGCCAAGCTCAGACCTCACTCTGGTTCATTATCCACAGGCAGGGCTCTCCCATGACTTTCTGGCTGGCCTCGCTGCCACCTCTCTTTGTGGGACAGCTGTACCAGTTTGGCCACTGGTGACTTCAGTCACAGGTCTTGCTTTTGTTTGGTGGATAAATGTGATCGAGTTCCAAGTCCTCCTGCTAAGACAGAGGGTATTCTGATTCTCTGTCACACCTGCACCACCTTAACATTGTCTGTCACCCAGGGGCGGGAGTGGCCCATGCCTGAGGCTTGAGGACAAGGGACCACAGGATAAGAGGAAGCTGGTGTCATCAGAGTCCCAGCACCCTCTTCTCTTTACAGAATCACCTTCCATGTTTCCCTGCCAGTGGATCTTTTCAGTTATTCTTTTTTTTTCCTTTTGGAGACAGAGTCTCGCTCTGTTGTCCAGGCTAGAATGTAGTGGGGCGATCCTGGCTCACTGCAACATCTGCCTCCAGGGTTCAAGTGATTTTCATGCCTTGGCCTCCCAAGTAGCTAGGATTACAGGTATGAGCTGCCGTGCCCGGGCTCAGTTCTTCTTTTGTGACTCAATTATTATAGTTCTCCCATTTCCTGAAAAGCTCCTCTCCTAGGAAACACTTGAACCACCCCATAGAGTCTCTGACTCTAGCTTAAACGACCTATGTCAATCTTTCTAAAAGTCAGGTAGACATCAGAAACACTGGATCTTTGTTAAAAATGAAGGCTGAGGGCCCGATCCCAGCTTTTCTGAATTAGAATCTCTTGGAATAGCAGAAATCTGATGTTTAAAAAAAATTCCCCCAGTGAATATGATGTACATCAATGAGAGTCTGACTCAATTACACCTTGCAGTATGGGATAACTGTGCTCCCTGTGTCTTCTGGGTCTTGTCTTCTAGATTTCTGTCAAAAAAGGTAAAAGATGGTGAAAATGCAAGCACTTTGGGAGGCCGAGGTGGATCATGAGGTCAGGAGCTCAAGACCATCCTAGCTAACACAGTGAAACCCCATCTTTAAAAAAAAAAAAAAAAAGATTGTGAAAATGCTAACTTAATGACTAACATTATTATTTCTTGGAGGCAGGGGTCTATTTCTTCTGCCCTTACTTCACCTCACCCCATCAAGCCCCAGTAGTTGACAAGATAATTGCCTATGAAAGATACCTGAAACCAGAGGCTCATGGACCACCTTCCACCTCCTTTCCATATGGAATTTTAGTCCCCCCAAGTCCCACCCCACCAGATCCCGTGAGATGGATTTCAAAGATTAGTGATCACTTTGGGAGCACAAATATGAGGTATTTCTTTTTTTTTTTTTTCCTTTTGAGACCAAGTTTTGCTCTTGTTGCCCAGGCTAGAGTGCAATGGCACCATCTCGGCTCACTGCAACCTCCGCCTCCCAGGTTCAAGTGATTCTCCTGCCTCAGCCTCCTGAGTAGCTGGGATTACAGGCACCCACCATTACGCCTGCCTAATTTTTGTGTTTTTAGTAGAAACAGGGTTTCACCATGTTGGCCAAGCTGGTCTCAAACTTCTGACCTCAGGTGATCCACCTGCCTCAGCCTCCCAAAGTGCTGGGATTACAGATGTGAGCCACTGCACCCAGCCAGGTGTTGTTTGTGTGTGTTTGGCAAAGGTCCGTGGAACCACTGACCTCCCCTTTACTTGTTTAGAAAACAAAATGACATGAAGATTCTGAGACTTCATTTCAGCTTGACTTTAAGAAAGAAGCCCATAGAAATGCAGAAAGCATCCCTTCCTTAAAAAACCAAGTGCCATCTAAAGTACCTAGATAACTAAATGAGATCTTGTTCTTGTGCCCAAGATGACTCTTCATCCATTGACAGAGGGATGAAACTTGATTATGAAGTCTGCAGCCTTGTTCCAACCACTAGCAAAAAGCTTACAATGCATCCTACACATATTTTGTGTCTGCATCCTGCTTCGGAAGAATCCAAAGCACTTCTACCTGTCTCTGTGTCCTCTGGCATGGAGGATGGCAGACATCCACCCTGTTTCACAGATGACCTTTCTGAAGCCAGAGAAGTATGTGATTTGTGCAAGGTAGAACATTTCAGTAACAACAGAATTCTAGAAATTGATTAAAGTGACTTAATCCTTTGGTCAGAGACCTGAGCCACCCTCTTTCTACATAAAGTCATCTTTTGGGTACCCAAGACATTTTAATCTTGTTGGCATTCAGTCTGCAAATAAAGCTGACTCACAGGTAAGCCCACCTCTGGATGCTTTTCCTCACCTTTTATGCCCTGCTTATTGACATGATCGTTCTTATGTGTTCCTTTTATTATAGCAGAAAAAAAACCTAAGAAGTTAATTAAAATAGGATGTAAACTTACATTATTTCCCTGAGATGCAACTGGATTATGGAAGAAATGCTTAGAGGAGGATTGCTTTACCCAAAGAAATGGCTAGCTGAGTTTGAAATTTCAGACATCAGCAGAATAAGAAACTTCTGAGTATTCTTTTTAAAATGTATTTCATGGGCTTAGCTGTAAGTCAGCTTTATTTGCAGACTGAATGCCAACAAAAGGTGACTTTATGCAGAAAGAGGGTGGCTCAGTTCTCTGACCCAAGGATCAAGTACCTTAATCAGTTCCTAGAATTCTGCTGTTACTGAAATGTTCTACCTTGCACAAATCATGTACTCCTCTCGCCTCAGAAGGGTCACCTGTGGAACATGGTGGATGTCTGCCCTCCTCTGTGCCAGAAGACACACAAAGACAGGCAGAAGTGCTTTGGATTTTTCTGAAGCAAGCAGAATGCCAAAACCTGTCTACAGGACAGAAGATACTACAATGAAGAAACTGTCAAACACAAAATTTAAAATATAATTTAAGTAACCAAAGTCTATCTAAAAATCACCCAAAGAAGGTGATTTTGGAGGTCTGGAATCACAATTTTAAATAAAAATGTAAAAATTATCCAGTCTGGAGACATCCATTACAGATCAAGATGGAGGATCAGAAACTGAATTTATTCTTCTACTCAAAACAACTAAAAAACCAGACAAAATATATGAAACAATAGTTCCCAGGACACTGGACATAAGGCAATGAAAGGCAGTGATCCCTGAAAGATGGCATAACAGGTGAGGTGATCTGTAAAATTGTCCCAGCTTATTGCACTGAGAGTTTCCAGGCCACAGTACAAGAAGGGGAAACCCAGATGGAGTCAGCTGTTTCTCTGAGTAGAGGAAACTAGGGAAGCCGAGGTAGCTGGAGCTCATAGGGTGGAATACCAGAGAGGAGAGAGCTATAGAGAGAGGACTCTGGAAATCTGCAGAGGCTCCCCTAAATATTCCGTTGACTATTTGTTTAATACATGAGAAGAAGCTGCCCGAGTAGGAAAAGAATTACCTGAAAAAAATTGAGGGATAAGGAGTACAGGGAGCTCACCTAGGGCTGGGAACAATGCCTGTTCTCATGAGCCAGACTTCATAACTCACAGGGTATCAGGTAGACTCCTCAAAAGGGCCTTCACCTGGCACTGGGTAACATTAACTCTAGACCAAATACTGCCCTAGTACCGCTTAAAAAAGCTTACTCAGAAGAAACAGATAACCTAAATAGCCCTATTAAATAAATTTAATTTGTAGTTAAAAATCTTCCCACAAAGAATCTTCCCAGACTCAAGTTCCTTCACTTGGGGATTTTACCAAACATTTAAGAAAGAATACCAATTCTACATAAACTCTCCCACAAAAGTAAAGAGGAGAGAATACTTTCCAATACTTCATAAGGCCAGAATTCATCTGGTAACAAAATCCAGAAAAAGATATTACAAGAAAACTACAGACCTATACTATATTCTTCATACATGAGACTCAAGAATTCTGAACAAAATTTTAGCAAATTGAACATATATAAGAACAAGTTGAATAACATATAAGAAGGACAATGCATTATGACCAAATAGGGTTTATCTTGGAAATGCATACAAGTCATTCAGGCAGTTACTACCAATCAGAGTTAGAGCTGGAGGGAAAAAAATAATATTTTTTCATCTCTGACCTGGGTCAAACATCTTGTTTTATGAAGCTGAGGCAAAAGTGCAGAACAAATTGTACTAAACTAAAACTAGTATTAAAGTCTCCTGGTTGCTAGTCCAATGTTCTTTCCACAACATAAGTTTAAGAAAAAGTAGAAAACAACAAAAGCTGGAGTCTAATAAAGAGAGGCTTGCAGAAAACTATGAGAAAAAAATCAAGATTTGAATGGGATACCAGATGTAAACTTTTGAAGAATGTCAGTGACGTATCATGGGGCTAGTTCTTAATACAAATATTTTTCATGAGACTAACAATAGTTTTTGTGCAAAAGAAAGATTTCTTTGCAAGAAAATAGATGAAATACTTATTTAAAAAATGTTTTTCATAATGAAAGTGTTAAAATGACTCAAACTATTTTTGATCTAACATGAACATGATTCTTATGACCAGAAAATTGCCCTATTTGCAAGTAAGGCCCAAAAAGCAAGATGATGTAAGATTATACAAAATTCAAGCCAGTAAAGTCATATGTAGATACACAGAAATATTATTAATCGTGATGAGAAAATACAAATATTATTAATCTTGACGAGAAAATACTCATCAAAGAATTTGCTCCAGGAAATGATTTTTAAAGGGTCTGTGAATGAAAACCTAAATTGAAGCACAAATAAATATTTCTCTTAAAAAGCAATGACTTATTTAATAGCTGTCTGTAAGCCATGTGTTCATTAATAAGAATCATATGTGCCTATTAAAATAAAGATAGAATACCAGCTAATAGTGAACAATGAACAAATCCACAGACTATGGATCTGCCTACCTTTCTATCCCTATGTGAGTTCCCCATGAGCAGGAGCTAGGTCTTACTCATCTTTATATCGCTGGTGCTAGCAGAATCCCCGGCAAGTATTCAATCCTTTCTTCTTGCTCTCAGACTCGTGTCATGTGAGATAATGAATGCCCTTGTTGTTTGAGTTAGTCAAATTGAAGTTTCTTACTTGCAGCCAAGAGCATCAGCATTGAGACAACCACTGCATGAGAGTCTCCATTTCCTGAATTGTAAAACAGGGAATGGTCACCTCTGTCTGATAGGGTTTTGAGAGCAGTAAATGAGACAATGTACTTAGAACCTTTTGCACAGTGCCTATCTTAGGAAATGCTAAGAAAATGTGTGTTTCCTTTCCTCTATTGCAGAATTTGCCATTTAAATACTAAGGAGACAAAGTTTAACACATTCAAAGTTCATAGAACTGCCCGTGATGTCACCTGCTAAACTTGATGCTGTCAATTTTGAGATGATTAATTATTGCATTAACGATGATTTTCTAATTATTGTTACTGTTAAACTCATCAAAGAATTTGCTCCAGGAAATGATTTTAAAAGGGTCTGTGAATGAAAACCTAAATTTGTATCAAGCAAGTAACAAAGACAATGGCTCAGAACACTCTTCCTTCCCCAAAACAAGCTGTTATGCTGGTAGCCCAGCAGCTGTGGCCTACTTTCATTTTATCGTGGTTTTTGAAAACGTTTTATTGGAAAATGTCAAACTTACAGAAACTTGCAAGCACAAAGAATAACTGCACTAAGTACACATGTGCACCATTTCCCCAGATTCACCTGTTGTTAACATTTTGCCCACTTGCTTTCTCATTTCTCTCTCTTTTTTTTTTTTTTTTTTTTTAAGACAGGGTCTCACTTTGTCACCCAGGCTGTAGTGCAGTGGTGCAATCTTGGCCCAATGCAGCCTCCACCTCCTGAGCTCAAGGGATCCTCCTGCCTCAGCCACTTGAGTAGCTGGGACTACAGGTATGTGCCACCACACTCGGCTACTTTTTTATATTTTCTGTAAAGTAGACATTTCTCCATGTTATCCAGGCTGGTCTCCAGCTCCTGAGCTCAAGCAATCCACCTGCCTCAGCCTCCCAAAGTGTTGGGATTACAGGCGTGAGCCACTGCAACCAGTTTTGTTCTCTTTCTCTGTGTATGTGTATATGTATACATAGGTACATAATCTTCATACACATTTACTATTCTTTCTGAATCATTTGAAAGTTTAGCCATCATGCCCATTATGACACAATTTTTATTTTAAATTTCATTTTATAATTTAAACACTTAAAAAATCAATACTTGTATATGATTTGTACATGCTGCTAAATCCAAAGTGTACAAAAGGGAAAATGGTTAAAAGTAAGTCTTCCTTTCATCCCTAGGGCCTACACTCCAGTGTCTTGGCATAAGAAGGGAATGTATCTTGGGATTATCTGAATCCATTTATTTCCCAATTATATGAAAACTTTCATATATCCAAAATGATTGAGAAAACTTTAGATAACTATCTAAAAGAGAAAATCCAAGAGCTTAATCTAGAATCCCTCGGAGCCACTGCTCTCTCTGGTGTTGCAAAGGTTTAAGATATTTGGCCTTTTCTCCAGGGATTCTTACTTTTAGAACCCAGACACCATTGTGTGAGGAAGCCCAAGCTGCCCTGTGAAGAAATCCATATGCAGAGGAACAACAATGTGCAAAACCTGCCAGCCAGGTTAGTAAGCCATTTTGAAAGGAGATACTTTAGTCTCATTGGAGCTGCCCCAGCTCATGCTGCATGGAGCAGAGATGAGCCGTTCCTGCTGAGCCTTGCCCACATTGTAGATTTGTGTGCCAATTAAATAATATTTTTTATTTTAGGACTCTAAGTTTTGAGTGTTTTTCCCCCTACAACAATACTTAACCAGAATAGCTAGCCATGGAGGAATACAAAGATAGAGTGATCTATCAGGGTAAGGTCCCTGCCTTCAAAGAGTTCATGCTCTAGTGGAGGAGCCACTAGAAGCCAAACAAAAATTAATTAGATACAGTGCTCTCTATATAAATACCATTTGTATATAAAATTTTAAGAGAAGGGAGAAATCAACCAAGTTTGACAGTGTCTCAAAAAAACATAGAGAAAATAAAAGTTGAGTTAGGTCTTGAGAATGAGCAGGAGTTCACCAGGTAGAAGAAAGAGGGCCCTCATCATTTCAATGCCATGCAACTTAGTAGAACATAAGGAAGGATGCTAAGATGGGCAGGGCCAAGAGTAGGACGAGATCAGAGAAAAGGGAAGATCCAAGTTAAGGGTTCTGGTTAGACTAAGAACAAGAACCAGGGAGGAAGAAGCAGTTGGCAGGGGAGGGGCAAGAGGAAGAGAGCAGGAAATAAATGAGGTTGCAGAATAGCCCTTGCTGCTGAGCAGGGCAGGGCCCCCAGAGGACTCACGACCAAGATCTGGGCCTGATTCTGCCTATAGTGAGCAGTAGGAGCTGTGTAGGCTATAGGAGCCTTGGAGAACCTCTTCAAGTTTCTGAACTAGTCTTCCCTCTGTAGAATGAAGGGTGGAACTCAGGAGCTTTAAGGCTGTTTCCAATTTTGTGACACTTATGAGGGTCAGGGTTTCTCTAAATGCGGTCCTATGGAATCAAGATGCCTGGGCACCCCAAATAATCCTGATGCCTGTTATGTTTAAGAAATACTATTGTACGAACTGAATGAGATGGAACTTTTCTTGTCCTTGGTTTCTTTGCATTAAGTAAGAAACAATAAAATTTTTGCATTCTGTAAGCAATACTGTAAAAGCAACATAAAACTCTGCAAGATGTAAATACCACACCATATTCCCCAAACTGCAAACTGAAGATTTCTTTTCCCCATCAGGTAAGAAAGTGATGCATTGTTTTTCCTTTTTTCTTAAGGAAGCAAACTTACTTTGACCAGTAAAATACCCTACTTTGGCCTCAGAAGCTGATAAGAAGATTGGGCAGCGCCAGGGAGAGAAGCTGGCCTGTAATTCAAGTTGAATTTGTTGAAACTTACTCCGAAACCCCTACAGCTGAGCAGCTGCTGAAAGCATTAGCCTTTTGTTTGTGGTAAACACCATAAAAACACCAACATCTTCTAGAGTCTTCTAGACTGTCAGTGTACAAGAGATGAGGGCGATTGATTTTGTTGGCAGATGCAGAAACAGAGTCATGAGAGGTTATCTTCTGGAAGAGAAAGTCAGGGCCTGGATAAGCTTCTTGAAATCAGACATGCAGAAGCCCAGTGGAGATAGGGATTTGCTTTTTAAATGTTCATGAGCGTTCTTAATCAAACTCGGCTTTCACCATGAGTTCTGCTCCCACACACTCTGGTTTGAGGCTGAGCTAGACTGGAGTGCACTTGATTAAACTCAGCAATGATCTTATCCAAGGGCAGTCTTCCTGTGTTTTTCTTTTCAAGCACCAGGAGGATTGTAAATAAAACATGTTTAGAAAATATAAATTCCCCATCTTGCCCAGTCTCAACAAAACTATAGAGGCACACATCTATTTTGTTTAAAGGATTCAGCAGTTAGCTGAAAAATGTATTTATTAGATCTTATGAAAAAGAGGGGAAGGGAGGAGGAGAAGGGGGAGGGAGGGAGAGAGAGAAAAGGAGGAGGAAAAGGAGGAAGGGGAGCAGGAGGAGGGAGAGGGAGGGAGCTCATGCAGTGGAGCCAAGGCCATTCCTGGGAGGTGCAGCCTGGAGCATTCACTTGTGAGGGCTCCTTCCCTTGATCAGGTGAAAATGAACTTCAAGCCCTAATGGGAAAAGAAAGGAAGCACCAAGGGGAGGAGAAGAAAGCCGAGGCAGAAGGGAGGGAACCCTGTGTCCTGGCAGAGGGCCACTCCTTTGCTGGGAGGTCCGTGGCCTCTGCTTCTCTGGACGGTTACTGATCACTGCTGGCAGCATCCTCCTCTCCTCCCTCCAGTGGTGCACACAGCTCCCACCAGACAAAAGGTCCAAGGAAGATGCCCCTTTTATGAGGCATTCCAGGAATTTGTAATTTATAGGAAGGAGATACCGCTGGTAGATGTGAGAACACAAACCTCAAAGAGATAGGATCAGCAGCATATATTTTAATTCCTTCTTTTCCCTCAGTTATTGCACTTCTAAGAGGTCTGTCTATTAAAATCTAAATTGTAAGATTCTCATAGCTTAGAATCAAAACACAAACCAAAACAAAACAGCAGTGGAGAACCACAATCGTTCATTGCCTAATCTAGCTTCCCCCACTCATTCGCTCCAACTTTTGCAAGGTTTTGTTTCCATTACATTTAACTCTTAAGCTTTCATTCTTCATAATATATTTGTCCTGCATTGATTTTTAGAAACCCAAGTTCATGTTAATGTCAAGAAAAAAAAAATCCTTACAACCAGTAGGACATCAAAGGCAAGACTGGCTTCACTCCATTGGACAGTAGACATGGGAAGAAAGCTGCTGCTGGGTTACAGGCTCAGGGTGTGTCACCAAGGGAGGGGAACAATGGGATTCAGCAGTTACTCACCACCTGAGTCCATTCCCCTTGGAACCCTGGCCAAAAGATAAACACCAAGAGGGAAAAGAACTCTGTGTAAATATCCCCATGGGAACAATGAACAAAGTTCACGTATTTTATCTGCCTGTGTGAGCTCAGGCATAAAGCCCACTGGAGTCTTATTTTTCTCGCACATTTTGTAAGCCCATTGTTCCAAGAGACAAGTCCTATACCCTCAGTCGAGGGGAACCTAGATCCCCTATTAATGAAGAGGTCGTAAGATAGCAAGGGTCAGTCTTCGTCCTCCAAGAAGTTGAAGCATCCAGATCAGAGAATGGAAAAAAGGAGTCTTTTTTTAAAAGTCCTTACAGGGATCTTACCACGTAGCCCATGCAAGTGGTTTAGAAAGTCCAATAATCCAAGTTTTATCATGGAAAAGACAAAGCCAATCTCCTGCTTTCCTCCCCCGACCTGTCCCCTTTCAGCTGTTTCTTATATTCTCCTTCAAATTTCTAAATAAAATGCTTGTGATGCCATTGATTTATTCAATAGGGCCATCAATAAGGTTTCCATTAGGCTAGGAGACTCTTTCTTACACTTTCCGCCCTATTTTGCCTCCCTCTCTTCTCTCGATGTAGGTAAATTATAATTTTTGGTTAAATCTATACTCTCTGTTTCCATTATTAGATAATTGCTCAATGCTGAGGACAGAGGCTCACTATCATTTTACTTGCTTTGTCTTCCGGTGTGCAGAGTTGCTACTGAGAAATCCTGTGCTCTTCTACTTTCTGTTCCTCTGAACAGAAACTGTTTTATCCCTCTGGGGAAATGTTCTCTTTATTCATGGTTTCCGAAATTTCAAAGTGGTATAAACTAGTGTGGGTCTTTTCAAATTCACAGGAAATAGTCTGGTCATATTTCTTTGCCTATTCTTTAACTTACATTTTCTTTATTCTGTCTTTCTGGAATTCCTCTTAGGTGAATGTTAGCCCTTCAGACTAATCCTTTCATTTTCTTATCATTGCTATGCTGTGGTCCATCTTTTTTGTTTATTTGTTCATTTTTCTGGGAGATTTTTTCTTTTCTTTTTTTCTTTTTTTTTTAGGGCTTTTAAGAGCCTTTTTTTTTCTTGTTCTTTGTGATGATTTCTGAATTAAAGTATCCTGTCTTGGATTCATGGGTACAGCACCTTCTCTTATCTTCTAGCAATATCCAATAAGTTTTTGTGTGTTTATAAAGGTTAATTCTATTCCCTTTCATTGTTTAATCCTCCTAAGTCTTTTTTCCTGGTTAAATGATTTTGATCTCTTTTATGTTGAAACCTTTCCTCCAGAATCAGGTGGACCTCACATGACCATTCATATTGAAGACGAAGACCCAAAAATCTGATTCATGGGTTTGCTTTGAGACACATGGGCAGGTTTGTCAGCTGGTGAATTTCACTCACAGAAACCCAGTACTGAGGCAGCCTTTTCAGAGTATGACCCCAAATGGCCTTTGGTCGGTCTTCTCTCTGCAGCTCAGTTCCCCCCAAGGCAGCAGAATCCCTGCTCTCTGGCTGGAGAGGATGCCTGCTTGGCTGCCAAAGAGGCAGGGACTGGGTGGTGTCATCATCACCATTCAGTCATTGTCAGTGCTGAGTTTCACTTTTTCCCAGTCCCAGCTCTAAGCCTCACTCCTGCCCTCCTCTGTGCTAATGTGGCTATGTCCATAGACTTTTTGTTTCCACATCTCTAGAGAAAAACTTCCAGCCTTATGCAAGCAGGTGGCAGAAGAAGGGAGGGAGAGGAATTGTGAGGTTGCACTGCTGGGGAGAACATTTAGGGATCTAATTCCAGGCTTCTAAGCAACCCCCTGTGTTCGGTTGCCCAACTCCTTCCTGCCTCCTGAAGCACCTGGTGCCTCAGAACTTCAGCCTTTCTGAGCTTCTGCTGGGAGGAAAAGGGTGGGTATGGTGCAGTCCACCTTGGAATATCCTCTGAAGACTAAACCAATCACCACCCCTCCACCTGCTCACCATCTGCCCACACTGTGAAGCCAGTCCAAAATCTGTATAGCTCCTCTTCCAGAGTACCTGGTTTTGTGCACTGGTACCTTTTTATTCTTCTACTAGAATTTTTAGTTGGGGTTTTGGAAGAAAGAAGCTTAGGTCTGCCATGTTTAATCAAAAGCTTTGTCCCACTAGGTAGATTTCACACTTGCTCTGCAAAAATCTGCTTGCCTGTAATTCATGGAGTCCCCTGGGTTTTCTGGGCTTATATAGGTGGATGGTTCTAACCTTGGATCTGCCAGGCACCAAATGTGTGGTCTTAGGTTAACCGATTCACCTCCCTGGGCCTCATTTCTTCATGTAAAAATTGGGGATAAAGGAGGGCTTCTGTATATTAAAACTTTTTTTTGGTAAATTGTTAAATTATCATTAATAGAATTAAATTAAATTGCCTATTTTGTTAAAGATAAGGTTCATAATAATAAGCAAGTGGGGTAGGCATACACTACCCCAGTTTTCAAATGAATTCTACCAAAAAAGGGGCCTAGTCTCTCTACAGGGGGTCAGGGGATACTTATTTGGTGCTTTGTGATTTAATTCTCCCCTTATTATGTTTCATTCTCCATATGAAATTCAGATTTTCCATTAAATGGCTGATTCTCCCATTTAAAAAGTTAAATGTGGTGATTTGTTGGGGGGGAGAAGCAAAAGACCTCTATCTGGTTATTTATTTTTAGAAATATAGAAGGAAGGAAAACTAAGGTCCTGACTGTGAAGACGTGGTACTCCTGGGCCCTTGCCTTATCTTTATTTTAGATGATCTTTCTTTACTTAGATGATCAACTTCTCAGTGTCCAATTTCAAAAATATTTAAGTTTGTACTTTAAGTGAGCAATTATTGGAGGAAGTGAAATGTTTTCCTGTAATGTTTTGCCTCTTTGTAAACTAAATAAGGTTGTATGCATATTCCCCCTGCTGAACACTGACCTCCATGAGGGCCTGGGACTGTCCTCATTTTTCCACAGAATATAGCATAATGCCTAGCACATCCTACATCACATCCCTTAGGAGCTACAGGAGATCTTAAAGTACATCTAGGCCAATCCCTTTGTTTTACAGATAATCTAGAAAAGCCCAAACAAGATGAAGTTATTTGCCTGAGGACTCTGAGGAGGAGACTGAACCAAAACTTGACCTGAGACTCTCAGCTCAGAATTAGTGCTTTCCACTATACCAGGCTGCCCAGAATAGTATTTAGTAAGAATCTAGCATTCTCATCACAGCCTAATCTTTTGTGTTCTCTCCATTATACCCCAGATTTTTCCTTTCCTTAAATGCTGGTGGATTTAAAAAAAAAAAACAAAAACAAAAACAGAACAAAACAAAAAAACAGCAATAAGGCTAAACATAAACCTAATAACTAATTACATCAAGAGAAAAGAAAGCTGGGACCTTACATAGTAGGTGATTTAACTATATACTCTCATATAATACATAATCAAAACCACTCTCTTTAAAATATTTCCACTAATTGATACTCTCATGAAGCATGCCGTAGGTGTGTATGTTTTCTGCCTTGGATACTATTTTGTGTACCTTCAGAGTCTTTACTTCTTTTAACCTGACAAAACCAGCCCCAACTGACCTCTGCTCTCTGATTTTAGTGCTGCTTTCATTAGGCTCACCTGAGTGAGTTCAGATCAGAACACCTGACTTAATCAATGGTAGGAAGTCATTTATTGCAGGGATACAGGGGTGTATCCTGGAACCTCAGGGCAGGAAGACCAGTCAGATGATCCCAAGGAGCTGAAAACCTAGAACCAGAAAGCCCACAGGAGCCAGGGGAGCTCCCTGAGCCTTGCCTCTGCCCCTCACACCCTCCCGCTTGGTGGGGCCCCGTGGTCTCCATCCCTGCCTGCAATGTGCACCCCCTCTTTTTCCCTTGGCAGACCATCTTTCTTCCCTTGCCATCCACGTGGCCTCCTCACCCCACTGGGCTTACATTTCCTTCACTTCAGCAGTAACTAGAGCCTGAGACTCCTGTTTCTCAGTCTGAATTCCAAACTGGCAGGAGAAGGAACCCGTTGGCACTGCTTGGGCCAATAGCCCCCGCTGCTCTAAGGAATCACAACCATGGGATAGTTGCCCATTCAAACATGGCGGCCAGGCTGCTGACAACTGACATAAGTCAGTTTGGCTATTCACACCTGTCAGGTTCATTTTTGGCAGATAATGGCCATCTCCAATGGCTAGAGGTCTGTGAAAGCCACAGTTTCCCTCCCCAATAATCTCACTGTGAAGAGGTATGTGAAAATGAAGGTGGATTTATTTCGGAATTCTGCCACACATACCAACATTTATGAATAAGCAGGCACAAAAACGTATAAGCTGCAGCAGCAGAATCAATTCAAATTCCAGCTGCATTAGTGACTGAGTCTTCTGCTCTCTGTCAGGGCACAGAACACAACCAAGACCCCTCCCGCACCACTGCTGCAAAGGGGGTTAAGCTGGTCGACTCGCTCTAATACCACATTTATGCAAGGGGAGAGGTGCCTTTACCTTTACAATATCTGTAGCCAGCCCACATTTTGTCCATGAAAATCTCTGATGCTAATTAACAGACCATGTGAGGATTCAAGTGGGGGTCTTCAGCCATGTTTGGAGAGTGGACTCCAAGCAGACCCCTCCAAATGTATGCCCTGGAGGATAGGTTCCTAACTTGGAACTTGAAAGATTAACCAACCTGCTCCGGGTTTAGATGAAGGCACGTGCGCACACACACACACACACACACACACACCCTGGATGGTGGTGATGGGTTGGTTGCAAAAGGGCCCTGTCAGATGAATAGGCTTCCTTTAAAGAGTGGTCTAGGAGGACCCCATCCCAACTGCTTGGATGTCACTAGCCAGCCCTGCTAGCAAAGGCATCTCGGACTATTCAGGCGTCCTATTAACAAGGAAAGTACAAAGTGGGTGGGCAGCCAGCAGCCTCTGTTGTACTAGCTGATATAAAACAAGTCTCTCAGACTTCATCTTGGTTTTCTTATCTATAAAATGGGATTATCAATACCTGCCATGCCAATTTTTCAGGGTTTTGTATCAAATGAGAACAACACTTCAAAAACTGAGAAGCTCCGTTCAAATATAAAGAATCATTCTGAGAGTTTATACAAAAATCTGCAGGATTGTATAACAATCAAAATAGAACTATATGTAAGCACTTATTCTTTTTCCTTTTTTTTGAGACAGGGTCTTTTTCTGTCACTCAGGCTGCAGTGGAGTAGTATGGTCTTAGCTCACTGTAGCCTCTACCTCCTGGGCTCAACTGATCCTCTTGCTATAGCCTCCAGAGTAGCTGGGACTATAGCATGCACCATCAAGCCTGGCTAATTTTTCTTTCCTTTGTTTTCTTCTTTCTTTCTTTTTCTTCTTCTTTTTTTTTTTTTTAGAGAGACAGGGTTTTGCTATGTTGCCCAGGCTGGTCTTGAACTCCTGGGCTCAAGCAGTCTTCCTGCCTCAGCCTCCTAAATTGTTGGGCTCTTAAACTGTTAGGCTTGAGCCACCCGACTAGCACTTATTCTTGATTTCAAAACCTTACTTCTGTTTTCCAGACCAGCATGAAAGTCATTTTTTTCTTGTCAAGGATCCTATGTAACACCGACCAGTTTCTGTGAGGCTGACTGCACATATCTGAAGGCTATTAGAAGATTATGTGACATTCATTGCAGCTTGCTCTGTGCCAGGCACTGTTTCACGTGTTTCACCCCAGGTAATCCACAGACAGGCATGACTGTCCTCCTCACCCTGCTGATAAGGAAACAGAATGAATGTAATCAGTACCTAACCCAGGAGGGTGGGGAGGAAGGATTTGACTCTTGGACACATCTGAAATCATTCTTCAGTTCTAAAATGCTGTGGCTCTTTAGAAATGCTGTGCTATGGGTGTAACTGCTTCCCACCCTCCCAAGGTACGTTGACAGCCTAACCCCTGGTATCTGTGAATGTGGCCTTGTCTGGAAACGGGGTCTTTCACATGTGATCAGGTGAAGATGAGATCACACTGGGTGAGCATGGGTCCTAGCCCAGTGGCTGGTATTCTTATAAGAGGGAAACTGGTACAGACCTGTGGTGGAGAAGGCTGTGTGAGGGAAGAAGCAGAGATCAGAGCAATGCATCTACAAGCGGAGGAAGGCCAAGGGCCCTGGAAGCTGGGAGAGCAGCCTGGGATGCTTTCTCCCTCGGACGTCTGGCCTCCAGAACTGTGAGAGAAGAAACATCGATTGTTTTTAAGCCCCGAAGTTTGTAGCAACCTGTCATGGCAGCTGTAAGGAATGAACCCACAGCGTAAATATGCGAAGAAGGTGGAGAGCCTGGGGCGGCCTGCCGCTGCTGGCGCACACGAGGCTGGGCTAAGGTAAACGCAGGAGCCACCGGGAGAGGGGCGCAGCCTCAGCTCCTGAGTAGACAGTGTCTTCACAGAACAAGCCAGTCTCTCCCCTGGCATGCCAGTGGGGCATGGGGAGGGACCCCTGGTGGTGCTGGGTTTGGCCAGCGTGGCTGAGCCACAGCCATGAGAACTGAGTCACATGCTCAGGACACAGGATCTGTTAGGACGAGGCACAAAGGGGAACACCTTTAACTCTTCTTTCTATTTGACTTTTGTTTGGATTGCCCTGAAATTTGTGTTTGTGGGGGACTGGATCTATCTGCTGAGTGAACAATCACTTGCATTTTCAAAGACCAGGGTTTTCTACACTTTGGTCATTCCATCTTCAAAATGTCAAATCTAGTTGGAGGTGGTGGCTCACGCCTGTAATCCCAGCACTTTGGGAGGCTGAGGCGGGCAGATCACCTGAGGTCAGGAGTTCGAGACCAGCCTGGCTAACAGTGAAACCCTGTCTCTACTAAAAATACAAAAATTAGCCAGGCATAGTGGCAGGCGCCTGTAATCCCAGCTACTTGGGAGCCTGAGGGAGGAGAATCACTTGAACCTGGGAGGTGGAGGTCAGGCATGACCACATTTTGGGAGGCTAAGGTAGGAGGGTCGCTTAAGCCCAGGAGTTCAAGACCAGCCAGGGCAACAGAACCCCCTCTCCCACTCTACAAAAAATAATTTAAAAATTAGCTGGACATGGTGACACATGCTTAGAGCACCAGTTTCTGGGAGGCTGAGACTGGAGGACCGCTTGAGTGCAGGGCTTCAAGATTGCACTGAGCTAGGATTGCACCACTGTACTCCAGCATGGATGAATGAGATCCTGTCTCAAAAATAAATAAATATATACATAAATGGAGTTTTATTACACTCCTCAAAATGGAAAGCCAGAATCATCTGCCATAAATCAAAGTATTTGCCTGGTTATTATAACATTTATATTAATATATCAGGGAATGCCTTGGCCAGGGAAAAGCTGCCTGGTAAACAGGGACAGGACCAATGCTATTCTGACAGGTGAGAGAGTTTTTATGAATAGAACTATTTTGAAAACTACTGGAAAAGCTGGCTTAAGTCCCAATATGGAAGAAATTTATATTGTAAACTTTATTATTGTACTGCTGTGAGGATTCTCTGACCACCACACACCCACTTGTTTGGCACAACATTCTGTAGACAGAAAGTTCTGGAATGGGATATGTTGAACAGGCTTTTAAATACATAAGCGCCACGCACATTTAAAAGAACAGATGGTGGCATTTCAGCTCTGAGAAGATTAACAGTGCGGATATCTGACATCTGTATGACCTTGCCCAAATGTCACCATCAGATTATCACCCTGATGTCAGATTATCACCCCTGATATTCATTGGTGATGTATCTTTTCCTGAGTGGAGAAAATAAATAAGAGTACTAAGCTAAGAAGGGATCTTTTCATTCTCTACGCTCAGAGGAGAAATCTGGAAACCCAGCCAAAGAATACAGTCTAACCTTTGTTCAGACACTAGTGTGAAGGAGAGAAAAAAAGGCTGCGGGATAAAGAGACACTTGTGTTTTCAACTTGCAGGAGCCGTCGGAATGCGACACTCCACAGCATACAACAAGCCCTTCTGATACACTAAGGCTGGACACAGACAAGTGTGTCTAGTTAGATCTAATATTGCTTTTCCTGGAGCTCAAGGTGAAGGCCCCCACATGGATGTGGTCCCTATATGGAGATAGAAGCATGAGGGCCTAGCGTGCCCAGGAAGTCGCCCAGACCGTAGGCATTAGAGTTTTGCCACCATGGAAAGCAACAGTGGGGTTGTGTGTGTTCTACTACCACCTCTGGCCTGCTGCCATTTATTGTAGTTGTGGGCTAAAAAAAATGAAACTGTTCTCTATAATAATACTCCCAAGTTTACCATACACAACAATTCCAATACAAAACAACTCAGAAAAGCATATACCGACCAATGAACATAACATTTCTCATAAGGGAAGACGGGTCCACAAGCTCCAGAATGACCTCATCTTAACTAACTACATCTGCAACAACCCTGTTTCCAGATAAGATCACATTCTGAGGTACTGGGGGTTAGGACTTCAACATAAGAATTTGGGTGGGACATAATTCAACCCATAACATACCCCTAAGCCTGAGAGGAGATGGAAAAGAAGGTGCTGTGGAGCCTCGCTGAGCACCAAAGCCCAGCAACAGCTGTCGTTAGAGACGGCCTCAGCTGTGCCAGCCCCACACGGAAGCAGGAGAGGCTGGCGAAATACACACGGCTCCAACCTCTCCCTCATCCCACTCTCCAGGCACCAAACCCAATCAGGAGGCACAGGACCAGGGAGCCAGCTGATACCATTTGGGGAAGTCAGTGTTCTCCTATCACAGGCCAGAGAAAGGAGGAGAATGGATGGGTGTGTGTGTTTGTGTGTGTGTGTGGATGGGTGTGTGTGCACGTGTGTGTGTGTGTGGATGTGTGTGTGTGTGTGTGTGTGTGTGTGTGTGTGTGTGTACAGAAGAAATTAGAGAAAACATTCCAATCTCTTGATTTGAATCAAGACATCCAAATGGATTTGGGATAGAAGTTGATATATTTTAGAAATCGGAGGATTTAGATAAACCAAGAGAGAAAATCAAGATGTGCACTTTTTTTTTTTTGAGACAGAGTCTCCCTCTGTCACCAGGCTGGAGTGCAGTGGCATGATCTCAGCTCACTGCAACCTCTGCCTCCCAGGCTCAAGCGATTCTCCTGCCTCAGTCTCCTGAGTAGCGGGGATTACAGGCACACGCCACCACACCCGGCTAATTTTTTGTATTTTTAGTAGAGATAGGGTTTCACTGCCATAGCCAGGATGGTCTCAATCTCCTGACCTGGTGATCCGCCCGCCTCGGCCTCCCAAAGTGCTGTGATTACAGGCATGAGCCACCAGCCACCACACCTGGCCCAAGATATGCATTCTTTTCCAGGAAAGCTACCTATAAGAACATTTCTTCTCTTTAATTGAGAAGTCTGGGCAGAGTTGAAGGTCCAAATTTCCAACGAATGCAACAAAGGCCTCCCAAGAAAACATCACCATTGGAGTGCACATAAAGAAAAGCTCTTTCCTTAGGGCCCCCTCAGATGACCTGGTCATATACCTCTCCTGACACCTAAGTCACCTCAGACGTCCCCTTTGCTTCATACCCAGTTCAACCCCATGCCACCATTTCCACTCTTGCCACCTTGGTTCAGGACCTCCTCACCTCTTCCCTGGGCCCAGTCCTCCAGCCTCAGCCGCACTGCATCCTTCCTTCACACTGTGGGCTGCAGAATAAAACTCACACTCCCCAGCATGGCCAGCAAGGCTCCTTGGGATTTGGTCCCTGCCCATACTTCAGGCCTCAACTCCTCTCATCCCCTCCCCACCCTGCCCTCTGGTTCTCCAATAAAAAGAACCCACTCTGTCAGGAAAAATCGTGGAAGACTCTGAAGTGGGAAACTGACCTTTCAATTCCCTGGGTGTCTGGTCCAGTGCTCCCTACTGGGATGTCTTCATTTTCCCTTGCTTTGCACCATTTTATATTTTATTACTAGAAGTTATAAACTAGTGAAAGTGATGCAAATGATTTTTGGTCTTAAATGTGTAAATACATCCCTCAAGATGCAGTAAATTATTGCCCTGTAGATACTGGTCACTTTTGCATCTATTTTTAAATTCTGTTCAGCATTTCTGATCATTTACATATGAGCATTCTTTGGATTTTTCTTTGAGCCATTTCTATTATCTTCTTTGTTTTCTCACGAACTGAGTTAAATAAAATCTTTGATACACAATTTATAATTCTATGAAAATCACAATTTTATCCTTAAAGTTTGTTTTCTTCTATCAGTTCCTACCGTTCCCAGATTAGGCCATGCTGTTTCCTGCATCTTTGCCTTTGTACAAGCTGTTGTCACTGCCTAGAAGATTCCTTCACATCTTTTTCCATCTGGTGAACTCCTAACCATCCTTCAATGTTTAACTAAAGGTTGCCTCTGCTGTAAAGCCCTCCTCAATTTCTCCATGAAGTGAGATACTCGAGTTGGAAGACATTTCGTACATGCCTATATTTCCATGCTTAGCATCCGGTGTCAATACCTGTTTTTCCCACTAGAGTTGGAACACCTGCAGATAGGGACTATATTCTCTACTACTCCTAGCACAGAGTAGGCACGCAACAATATTACTGAAGAGTCATTTAGTACCTCTCCTTGGGCTTTCTTTTAATTCTCACAATGACCTACTGAGGTTGGTCATATTTGTATCTCCCTTTTACAGATGCAGAAACCGAACTTCGAGAAAGTAGAGTAACTTGCCCAGGTTCACACAGCTTTGGGAGGATCTGAACCCAGGTGCTGTGTCCTCAGACTGAACTATCTTAACTGCAATGTTATACTGTTTGTTGATTCAGCAAATCCATGGACCTCAGGCCCTCTTTAAGTGATACCTAAGCTGACAACTAAGGGTAAACTTTTGCGTTATGTTTTTCATCAAAAGATAACATATCTTACCAGGCTGGGACAATAAAGAGCAAACAATTTTCAATATTGTAATTTCTCTCTTCCCAAAAATTAGCCAGTATGTATCAACCAAAGAGAGCTGGCTAGCCAAACAATTTCCTCATTATTACCATACAGTGCAGCTTAAATTAAAATTAGTTTCTTGTTGACACAATGGACATGTAGGTTGCTTAGCAAACAACAGTCCATGAATGTGTTGTACAAGAGCACTCACAATATAGGCAGCCAGTTGCCCTGTGGAGTGGCCAGGAAAGGCCTGTCCTAGTTTCAGCCACCCATCCATCTCCCTGGGCAAACCTGCTCCTGCCATCGGTACTCCTCCCATCAGGGCTGCATCTGGGGTTTGGAGTTCACAGAAACCTCTTAAAAATGCACCCAATGGCAGGTGCAGAGTAAAATAAATGTTGCTTCATCAGCTGGGTAAGTGTCCAGCCTCCTCAGGGGTATCTGGGGACCATCTGACTTCATGCCACTCACAGGGTGGAGATAAACAGAGCATATTACCATAATAAGGGACATGAGGAGCAGGGTTGGGGCTGGGCTTTGATAATCTGGAGTGGTGTGATTAGGGTAGCTTTGATGTTGATAAGCCGTTTCAAGGGCCTTTCATCCTGGTGCCCCTGCCCTTGGAATATTGGGCTCCAGTAAGCCAATGTAATTATTACCCAGGTCTCCAGTGCAAAAGCCAGACTCGTGGAGAGCAGGCTGGCATGGCAGCCTGCCTGGGGAGGCATGGGGAGCAGCAAGACCAGGCCAACTGCAGATGCATTTCCTCCCCATGCCAGGAAAGGTTTTAATTCAAAAACAAATGTATTTATCACTTCCAGCCACTCCACAGGGCAGGGCATCCTGCCTTGGGTGGAGCATCAGTGTGCAGCGGGAACAATGGCAGGCAGCCAACGGAAACTTCAGGTTTCACCAAGGTTCCTGCCACTTCACAGTGGTTGTAAAGGCCAGCATCACATCAGCAGACAGTCCAGCCTCCCGGCCAGCCCTAAAGACACAGGCGCCAAGCGAGGGCCAGGCCCTCCAAGCCCCAGCCAGGCAACCCTGGCCCCAGTGGGCTGGATGGTGGGATGCATTGAACCATCCTCGCTTGGTGACTAAGGCTCCTTCTAACCCTGGAATGTGGGCCAAGGTAAAAGTCTATCATGAGCAGCAAAGGGTGATTTGTCTGTGAATCCCTGTGACACATGCCCCATGGGGTGTTTAAGGAGCTAGAGGATTATTCTGCTCTGAGAAGCTCACCTTTGCCTAGTGGTCTAAGGGCCTTGCTGGACATTTTCCAGAGACGAGGAAGGAATTGCAGACAGCTGTGGTTTCCCAGCTCACCTGGCCCCAGGCTGTTGAGTATTCCTTTTCCTCCAATTTAGCCTTCAGCACTGCTGGAGTCCTTTCAAAAACAGCCTGGATCTTGTCACCCTCCAACTGAAAGATCTCCCGGAAGAAGCCCACATCCATATGGATGCCTTCCCAGGTTCTTCCTGGCTCTTCCAGCCCCTGTCTGTTCAGTCTCATCCCTCAACCCTTTACGCACGGGCCAGCAACTCCCCCAGGAAGCCCTGTGCTTTCACACCACCTCGGTAGCCTTCCCACCGTGTCTACCTTCTTCTGCTCATATTTCAGGGCCCAGCTGAAATATTACCTCCTAGGTGAAGACTCTCTTGCTCTTTCTACCCACATCCACAGGGAACTTGAATGCCTTCCTCCCATGGGCTTGCAGAGCTTTCTGTACATACTTTTCCTTCCTACAACATTGAACCACACCGTAGCCAACTTATTTAATTCTATGTTAGTCTCTCTGACCTGATTATTAGCTCAGTGGAGTAAGGGCTCCCCTTTAACTCATCTATCCATTCTCAGTAAGTAGTATAGGCCCTGGTACATAGTAAGTGCTCAATAAATGGGAAGAATAAATGAACAAATGTCAAAAAACTTCCCCTTCCTTAGAGAATCTCCTCTTCTTAGGTGGAAGTAATACAATTATGAGCCTTCCAGGAGCCAGAGAACATTCATCTGTGGGAAACTGCTCTGGACAAAATCTGCCCTCCCACCTTCTCCCAAGGAAACCCCAAGGCAAAGAAGGCAATGTGCAAACTAACCGTTTCCAGACAAGTGAATTTTCAGATGCTAACAATTTTCCTGTGTTAGAGCAAAGCCAAACCACACACAGAAGTGAAACTTCTCAACATCCCACACCCAAGCATTTAGTTTATTACTCGGTTGGAATTTCGATGACTATAGCCATGTGAATAAAGATGCTCCCTGCAAGAACAGAAAGATTCTGGTGGTTCTTTGATGTATAATCTTCGGCCTTTATCTTCTGGATGCGTTGCACCATACAAGATGATAAAATGGTACAATATCCTTGGTTTAAGACCTGGGCTGTACCATCCCTATAGAATTCTGAACATTAAGTGTCAGCCCTGTTACTCCTTTTGGATTTTTTTGCTTCAAAAGGATGAAGATGAAGATGAAGATGACGAAGATGATGATCTTTGTTGAGAACACTGCTATTGCAAATCACACCTCCTCTGAAAATAAAACAGGCTAAAATCTGGATATTCCAGATTTTAATTAATTTTAATGAAATTAAATTAATCTAAATATCTTATTAACCTAATATATTCAAAATATTAATATATTTGGAATATTACAACTAGTCCAACTTCCATAAAGATAGAATTTACCTCATTGGTAAGAATCACTCTATCTCATCAGTTCTACCCTTGGTAAAAAGGGCAAAAATTTAAACACTTTGCCCCACTCTCAGTACTGTTGAACATTTCCTCCCCAACTCTGTTGCCCAGACCAGGTGGAAAGGAAACCAAATATCCATTCGTCTCTAACAACTCCAATCTCATTTCCAGGAAAAGGAGGTCATAGCTCTCCCCAGCAGAAAGAAACAGACTCCTCCATCTGCAGAACCTGGCCCCTCTTGCCCCTCCAGTCTATTCCTCCCCACTTCCCCCACACTCCACTACAGCCATGCTGAACTTCATACAGCTCCCCAAACACACTGTGCCCCACTGCATCCTACACTCCTCACCATCTCACTCTTCACTTCACTCCTACTCATCATCTGGAGCCGACATCATCTCCTCCCGGAAGGCTTTCCCTGGCCACCAAGGCTGAGTTAAGGCCCTTTCAAACTGCTCCTAGCTCACCCTCTCCTTCCCTATCCCAACAGTAATCACATTGCTTCACGATCATCAAGGACTTATCTTTCTCACCCTCTAGAGAAGTATGGTTAATAGTATTATAGTTCCAGCCATATATTAATTTTGAATTTTCTAGTAGTCTCATTAAGAAAAAAACAGATGAATTAATATTCTTCTTATTGTTATTATTACTCTGGGGCAGAGTTTTGCTCTTCTTACCCAGGCTGGATTGCAATGGTGCGATCTCAGCTCACCACAACCTCCACCAGGTTCAAGCAGTTCTCCTGTCTCAGCCTCCCAGGTAGCTGGGATTACAGGTGCCCGCCAGCTACCACACCCAGCTAAATTTGTATTTTTAGTAGAGACAGGGTTTCTCCATGTTGGTCAGGCTAGTCTCAAACTCCCATCCTCAAGTGATCTGCTCACCTCAGCCTCCCAAAGTGCTGGGATTACAAGTGTGAGCCACCTCGCCCAGCCTGAAATTAATTTTAATAATATATTTTATTTAATCTAGCATATCCAAAATATTATTTCAACATGTAATATAAAACAATTGCTCATGAGATATTATACATGCTTTTCCCCCATACTAGGTCCTTGATATCCAGCGTGTATTTTACCCTTATTGAACATCTCCATTTGGACTAAGCACATTTGAAGTGCTCCGTAGCCACGTGTGGCTGGTGGCTACCATAGTGTACAACAAGGGCTGAGGTGAAATTCCCTGAAGTCAGGGCCTGGGCTCACCCTCTCACACTAGTGTATCTTGTACCTTACTTGGCACAAGAGCAACAATGTGAAACAGCATTTATGAATGACGTTACCCTCAAGTGAGGGAGGTATACAAGCACTGCCCTGTGGCCCGGAAAAGTGGGTGTCTGTAACATAAGCTATGAACACTATGGTTTCAGCTAAAATTTCACTGTTCCAGCCAAACTCTCTAAATAAAAGAAAGATGGCCATGCATGGGCTGATCACTTTCGTATTTCATTTTTTAAATCTGTTTCATTTTTTAGAAACAGGGTCTTGCTCTTTCATCCAGGCTGGAGTGTAGTGGTGCAATCTCAGCTCACTGCAGCCTCCACCTTCTAGGCTCAAGCGATCCTTCATCTCAGCCTCCCAAGTAGCTGGGATTACAGGCACACACAACCACACCTGACTACTTTTTGTATTTTTTGTAGAGATGGGGTTTTACTACGTTGCCCAGGCTGGTCTCCAACTCCTGGGCTCAAGGGCTCGGCCCACCTCAACCTCCCAAAGTGCTGGAATTACAGTCACAAAAACCTGGCCCCACATTCACATTTCAAGCGCTACTCAAAATGGCAGAAATAACCAGTCCAACAAAGCAAACTGGACGTTTGGAATTCAGCAAAATGTAACTTAACCTTCATACAGGCTGGAAACCAAAATGAAAATGCGGCATCTCCAGGCAATTTCCTTGAAATGGATCAACTTGAAACATTCTCTATCAGAGGACAGGGAGACAGGAGAGGAGCCAAAGAAGGAAGGGTGGGTGTGGAATTATGAGTCGCACTACTCTTTGTATCAAGATTCCTAGACTTTTTATCCTAAAAGCTGTTACTTTTAAAGATGTTTCTTAGAAACAGCAAAGCAGTAGAGCCAGGAAAAACAATGATATCAGCCACTAACTCCAGAGAAGCAACCTCCAGGAAAGCCTCAAGGACATGTGAGGAGCGAACACTGCAGAGCTCAGAAAATATATGGATGGACTGCTTTTTCTCAGCCCATTCAGATAGTTCTAGATTCCCAGATGTACAGATCACAAGGACTTTTTTTTTTTTTTGAGATGGAGTCTCACTCTGTCACTTAGGCTGGAGTACAGTGGCACAATCTCAGCTCACTACAACCTCTGCCTCCTGTGATCAAGTGATTCTCCTGCCTCTGCCTCCTGAGTAGCTAGAACTACAGGTGCCTTCCACCATGACCCTCTAATTTTTGTATTTTAGGTAGAGATGGGGTTTCACCATGTTGGCCAGGATGGTCTCGAACTCCTGACCTCAGGTGATCTGCCCGCCTTGGCCGCCCAAAGTGCTGAGATTACAGGCATGAGCCACCATGCCCGGCCCCAAGGACTTCTGATGAAACAGTTGCTACACCAGCAGTTCTTAAGCTTTAGTGGGTACTAGAAGTACTTAGGGGACTGGTGAAAATCCAGATTGCTGGACCTCAACCTTTGAAGAGTCTGATCGAGTTGGTCTGAGGTGAGTTCCAGGAATATGCGGTCTTACCCGTCAAGTATCTTAGGTGATTCTGATAGGGAGTTCCACAGTTTAAAAAAAAACAACCCTTAACAATGGTAGTTAGGATCTGCTACCCATCATTTCACTTTTCTCTCGCCTTCCTTTCTAAATGCCCTCAGAGCTACTATACCCTGTAGGCCACAGGCATGGTTTGTGCAGTTGATGTGCTATATAATAGCTCCCAGCTGAGAAAGCAAATGGGGGCCGGGATCCAGGTGTCTGGCGGCATGGGGCTGTGTCTACCCAAAGTAATGAATCTTCTTTCTTTGTACAGAGGTGCTTCCAATTTGCAAGCCTTGTGCTCTAGGGGTGCTTTCAGCCCAGAGGGCTGCTTTTTTTCTGATTTATACAAAGGCACTATGTAGGTCAGTAGTAGCCCTGAACCCGCTGTTTAACTCCTTGGCCACCTTATCTTCCCCAGACCTCAAGGGCGAGCACCCTCTACCAATCCTTGCTCCAGAAACGGGTTGAGTGGCTCATTATTTTCCTTATGCATCAGGTGGCCAACTGCCATCGGGTCTTCCTGGTCACCTAGGACGCTCCCGACCATGGTAGTTCTCCTGTTGGGTCAGTCTTCCCTGGGCAAGCCTGGTCAGTGCCTCTGTGTGAACGAGCGGCATTGCCTTGCTGAGTCTCTTTCCAGGAAGGTCCCAGCCCTGCTGATTTCACGTACTCATTGCAGGTTTCCACTGAGCCTAATTATTATTTAAAGGGAAAGACGGCGCCAAGGGAATAGCTCGTGAACAAGTCTCCAGGTTAAGAGGCTTACCAAGGGGGCGGACTGCTGAGTGGGACAAATGCCCAAGTGACTGACTCTATTTTCACAAATTCCCTTCTCTTTCTCTTCTCCCCAGCTTTTTCGATTTTCTGAACTGGATGAATACTTCATGACACTGTGTGTGTCAGAGCAGACAAAGAACTAATAAAAGGGTCACTGGACCTGCTCTGAATCTCAGGTGCATCCTTCATGAAGAGAAAAAAGATTCCCCTGAGCTGCTAAGAGCAAGGAAACACAATCTGGGCTGAGCTGGAAACTCTAGATCTGCTACAACCTGGTTAATTGCTACTGGGCAGAGAAGCAAAGAATAGATAAGAATTTGCAGCTGTAAAAAAAAATCTGAAAGGGATAGAGCAGCTTAGTAAAAAGACAGCTGGAATCTAAAACTACCTCCATTCATTCACGGAACAGCAGTGAGGCACTTATTCCCATTGTGTTACAGGCACTGACTGTCTTAGGTCCAGGAAGACACAGGTCCCTCAAAGAGCTTACCGCTAGAGTAGCAGGTTTATATTTGTAGTTATAAACAAATAATTACAATAAAATGTACCAAGTGGCAAGAAAGAGAAAGACACAAAGCACTATGGGTGCACCCAGGGCAGGAAAGTCCTGGGGGGTGATGGGCAGTTCACTGGGTGCAGCATGGGGAACAGCAGAGGGAACAGCATGTGAGAAGGCAGAGAGGCCAACCAGCTTGACCCGGAAGGTGAATCACAAGCATTCCTGCCTCGCTGAAGCACAGCGTGAAGGAAGGGAGAGACCAGAGACAGGGCTGGGAAGGAGGCTGAGGCCGGTTGTAAGGGACCTTTGAATCATGTGCAGCAGTACCTGCGATTTCTTCATAAGGAATCATCAAAGGCTTCATCAGGTAAGGGAGTAACTGAGATCAAACCTGTGGTTTAAACAAAAGACAAAAAAAACCACCTGTCATTTTTGTTAGCTTTCCTTTTGTTCAGTTAAATAAACTAGTTTTGAAAAGCAATTTGTGAACATGACTATAATCCCAGCACTTTGGGAGGCCAAGGCACATGGATCACCTGAGGTCAGGAGTTCGAGATCAGCCTGGCCAACATAATGAAACCCTGTCTCTATGAAAAATACAAAAATAAGCTGGGTATGGTGGAGCACGCCTATAGTCCCAGGTACTTGGGAGGCTAAGACAGGAGAATTGCTTGAACCCGGGAGGCAGAGGTTGCAGTGAGCCAAGATCACGCCACTACACTCCAGCCTGGGTGACAGAGTAAGACTCTGTCTCAATAAAAAGAAAAAAACAATAACCAGAAAACAAAGGTACTACATGGGCTAGTTGAAGCCATTTGTGTACATTACACACATGCACCTGTACACATAGGCACTCACCCATTTTCACAGCTTTTTATTTATATAAAAGGAAATATATTCTATTTTCATTGTGTAATACCTTTATTTTATAAAGTATCATAGACATCATTCACATGGGCACAAGAAGATTCACCTAATTTTCTTTCACGGTCACTTGGCTTTTTTTTTTTTTTTTTTGAGACAGAGTCTTGCTCTGTTGCCCAGGCTGGAGTGCAGTGGTATAATCTTGGCTCTGTCGCCCAGGCTGGAGTGCAGTGACATGATCTCAGCTCACTGCAACCTCCGCCTCCTGGGTTCAAGTGATTCTCCTGCCTCAGCCTCCCAAGTAGCTGAGACTACAGGCGTGCGCCACCACACCCTGCTAATTTTTATATTTTTAGTAGAAACGGGATTTCACCATGTTGGCCAGGATTGTCTCGATCTCTTGACCTCGTGATCCATCCGCCTTGGCCTCCCAAAGTGCTGGGATTACAGGCATGAGCCACCACACCTGGCCACTTGGCTTTTTAGCACTTAGGGTCTTTGTTGTTACAAGTGAAAGACAACTCACTTCACACCAGCTAAAACCAAAACCAAAAGTGAATTCCCCCAGTGTCTGCATGCCACCAGTAGGCTATGCTTCACATCAGTAGGCTATGCTTCATGAGTGTCTCCGTCTTCAGGCGTCCCAGAAGCTCCAGGATTTACCCAGGTGGCTCCAACTGTTTCAAGCCTCATATCCTTTCTGATTCATTCTAATTAGACAACTTGTCATTGTATATGAAACAGTTACTGTGGCCGGGGAAATATGATGAACTGAGTGACTTCCACCAGTTGGTGTCCACCCCTGGAGATAAGAGTGAGGTCAATACCAATCAACCCTTAGGAGGGGCAGGAGGGAATGGATGCTAGGGTAGCAACCAGCAGATGACCTCTGCAAATTTCATTATCCAACTCAATAGGTCCTTTACCTTGTTTCCAATATCTCATCATTATAAACAAAGCCGTAATTAACATCCTTACACATAGATCTTTTCAGGTACAAGAATATCTGTAAAATAATTTCCTAGAAGTAGAACTTTGAGTCAAAGGGTGCCTGTTCCTTTGATAGACATTACTATATTGCCTTTTGAAGAGACTGCACTGATTCATTCCTGCAACATCTATGAGATTGCTTGCTTCTATATATCACTGGCTGTGTGTTGTCAACTTTCTCAGACCTGCAGTTTCAAAATTCAGTTTAAGAATAATGTGGGTGATGGATAGGAAGGGGAATGAGAATGGAGGTAAGAAAAGTAGCCATGTAATTACAATAATGAAAGAGACAGTAAGAACCTGAACTAAGGTAGCTGCCATGCATTTGAAAAATAGAGGCAGAATCAAGACATGCATGTTCTCAGCCCAATGCGGCAATGGAAAAGATAGCTATTTTTCTGAAAAATTTGCACTGAAAAGGCTTCATTCTGATCTTTTTAAATAAAAGGAAGACAAATAAAAGATTCTGCTATAAAGACTTTTCCAGTTGGAAATAAAAAAATGAACATGCAAAGACCTTAACAGATCCTACACAGAGAGTTTGAGTTAAACACGCTCAGATCTCAAAAAGAAACCTAGAAATGGAATAATGTGTTATCAGAGCACACAGTAAATGTGTTATTAGAAGCACACTTTGCAAATTCCAGACAGTCCACAGTGTAGAACATGGCAATGATAGTCTCATTAAAGTGAAATGAGGTACTGCACCCTAAGGACCAGTGTTCAACTGGTGAAAAATCCTCCCTCCCTGGATCCTTCCCCTCGGATCCTACAGGCCAGAGCATTCTCAGCTCTGACACCAACTTTGCCCTGTACACTGTAGGCACTGTAGCTAATCCTAGCTAAAATAGTGTAAGATCTGCCTCTGGCATATTTCTCTCACTTAAAAGTTATATCCCTGATTATTTATAACATCATCTGGTGAAGATTTATACAGAATGCCTTATAAGGTATTGTATAGGATCCACCCTGCTACTGATCTACATAAATCCCTCCACATTGCTCATATTTCTCGGAATGGCTGTAAATTGTTTCTCCACTGGCTGTAATGACAAATGGGAAAAGAAGTATTTCTTCTTCCAAATCTCCTGACATTGTAACTAGCTTCCAATCTTTTCTCATTATCTGCACCAACCATTCCAAGATCCTTCTTTCCTATAAATTCTTAAAGGAGAAAACAAAAAGGAGAATAATTTTTAAATAGCTACAAAAGAAAAGAAAACAAATATAGGACTACTTCTGGGAGGTTTCAAGTGCCTGTGGGAAGGTCAGGTGAACAAGGTGGGTGGGGTGGGAGGTGAGGCCCAGGGTAGAACAATCCAGGCCACGTTACGCTGCCTCTGGTGGAAGCCCTTGAAGGAGGCACTGAGAGGGTTGCGGACCTGAACACCGGAGCTGGGGAGGTTTATCAGGTGCCCCAAAGCCACCTGGGCACCAGCAGAACCCACGCCCTCAGAACACTGCCGCATACTGAGCCCAGCTGATGGCAGCCCAGCCTGCACCGCAGCCACCTGTCCTCTGCTCGGCACAGCTCTCCAGCAAAGGGTCTGGGCAGAAGGCTTTGCACTTGTGGTGTGTGCGATGCTCGTTTCTTCAGCCAGAAAAATCTTTCTGAGCTTTGTTGAGGGCATCAGTATCTCCCTCCATTGCACTTATTTTTCAATATAAACATATAATTTGTGCTTCTGTAACAGGATGCCAAGGAGCCCAGAGTCCAGAGATTCTCCTGGGCCCTCAAACCCAGGCCAGCCCAGGCCCTTCAGTCTAGCCTTGAGCCCTGGGTCCTGTCGTGCGCACTGACTGATCAAGGGCCAGTCGTCCATGGTGGAAGGAGGATCTCAAGGCAGCTCTCCTGCAGGGACCTTGCTACAGCCATGCTGAAAAGCCAGCCCTAGACGGCTGTGTGGAAATCTTCTCCCTGGCTGGGTGCCACGTCCCCTTCCATTTCTGTCCTGACATTCTTCAAGGCCAGGGGAAGACTCGCCTGCTCTGAGAAGCCTCCCTTGACCACCCCCACAGGAGGCTCTCACTTCAGTTGCCCTTTAGTTGCTGCTGTGACTGTTACTGCAGACGTTGTCTCCTCAGCAAGAGCATAAGGCACTCAGCCCCTTGGTCTCTTCTCACATGAAGCATGATGCTGGCACATGGACATACCAGGGCTGTTGAATCAAGAGAGACCATGCTGTTCTGTCCTCCCCTAAACACCACAGTCCAATTCCAGAAAGAACCCAATGCTTCGTGTAGCTGATCACAGGTAGCTGAGTGCCCAGAGGATGGTAAAATAATTTCCAATAAGTATGGACTTCCAGTAACGATGGACTTACTGCATCTCTGAATATGAGCAAGCCCTGCTTCCTCAGTCTCCCTCCCTCCTTACACCTCAGCCTTGTTCGTGCCTACCTACCTCGTCACCAGCATCACCAAGACCTCACAGCCATGAGGCCCCTGAAGCCTGCCTTCGTTCTGGGAAAGGGGCATACAGAATTTGAGATGAAGTCTTGCCCTGTTACCTAAGCTGGAGCGCAGTGGTACGCTCTTGGCTCACTGCAGTCTCTGCCTCAGCCTCCTGGGCTGGGATTACAGGTGCCCACCATCACACCTGGCAGGTTTTATATTTTTAGCAGAGACAGGGTTTCACCGTGTTGGCCAGGCTGGTCTCGAAATCCTGACCTCAGGCGATCCACCCACCTCAGCCTCCCAAAGTGCTGGGATTACAGGTGTGAGCCACCGCACCTGGTCAATTCTTTTTTCCAGGGTAAGCCCTCATTAGAAAAACAAATGTCTCATCTGTTAATATTATGACCTTTCACAGCATAACTTTGATATATTTTTATGCTTTAAAAACCTCTTCCCACCAAGGACGAAGAAGAGGTGGAGCGAAGTGAGTGAAGAGATGGATAGTTCTGTCGCAAACAGGCAAGTTATTCCCTCTCAGAAACCACTGAAGGGGCCTGAAAGGGCTGAAAAAGTGAATGGACCTCCCTAAAGTACAAGGTCGCCCAGAAGGCAGTGGCCATAGGCAAGCCACTCGTAAGGGCCTGGCACCGGACACCTGGCCCTGAGCCCACGCAGGGCAGGAACTGGAGGGATCCTCTCCCCCTGGGTACCAAGGTAGGAGCCGATTTGTAGGCAGCCACTTGGGCTACGTTGGGCCACTGAGTACTTGTCTCACCCATATGTTTTCCCTTTCCTTACAAAGCTGTTTCCTCAGAGGGCTCAGGGAGGAAACCCCTGAATAAACAAACAGAGAGCATGCTGTTGGCCCGAGGTTTCTCTGAGGTGCACCCCAGGGACGCACCCCTGGGCCGAGCCCACTTCCACCCCTCCTGCCAGTCACAACTGTTGTTTCCATGAAGTTATTTCTTGCAACTCCATTTACTTCAGCCTCTGAAGGAAAAGCTTATGTCTCCAAACAGCAGGGCAGAAGAAATCTCTGAGGCAGATGTCCACTGAAGGCGTTGCAGCCCTCTGCCCTCTCTTCCAGAAGGCTTTCCCTAGCAACAGAACGAGGGCTCCAATCATGCCATGGAACTCCGCAGGCTTCCAGGATGGCTTCTTTGCAGTGTCTGTTGAGTGCAGGGGCCTCGTCTTGTGTGAGAGGTGCGGGGTGAGCAGAAAGCTGCTGGCCTGGGAGGCCATAGAGGTCCAGACGTGGCTGCTATCTCTATTTTCTAGATGGTAAAGCTAAGGCTCAGAGGTCGTATAGCTGAGAATGGATCGGATCAGAAGTCCAGCCCAAGTGCGTCTGATGTGAAATCCCAGACCTTGACCATGACCCTCTATCCGTGGTGGATTGTTTGGATACATGGGGCCAGTGCCACAGAGCAGGTTCACCATGTGGATGGGAAGGGCCCTGCTGAACTCAAGGATTGGGCTAAGAAATAAGTGGGCTGAACCTCAGGACGAGGACTAGGGAAAGAGGGCTTTGGCAGCAGCGGATGACCCCATTCTTTGCCAATATTGTCACTGCTGTTTTGCTCTTGAGTTTCAGACACTCAGGAAATAGCAGATGATCTCCACCACTTGCTGGTGCAATCTTGAACAATTTACCTACTCTTTGCATGCCTCATTTTTCCTCATCTGTAAAATGGAAATATCAAGAGCCCCTACCTCAGAGGGTGGTTGTGAGGATCAAGTGAGTTAATATGTACAAACACCCAGAACAGTGCCTGGCACTTAGAAAGCAACGGACATTGCTGATGAGATCATCACCATCCCCATCTTCATCCACATTACCATCACCTTGGTCTAACACCTTTCCCCCATCTCTCCAGGCATTATCAAGCCCTCCTGCTTACTGCTCCCAGAGCCATTAATGACACCTTTAATGGAGTCCTCATCACTTTGTATCAATGCCCTGAATATGAGAAGATTCCATCTCTGTATCTTCAGTGCCTTAATTCTAAAACTAAGGCTTTCAGACAAGTCACAAAGCCTATTCATTTTTTTTTTCTTTTTGAGACAGGGTTTCACTCTGTTGCACAGGTTGGAGTGCAGTGGCATGATCACAGCTCACTGCAGCCTCAAACTCCTGGGCTCAGTCTATCATCTTGCCTCAGCCTCCTGAGCAGCTGAGACTATAGGAGCATGCCACCATACCCACCTTTTTCTTTTTCTTTTTTTTAAATAGAGACGAGGTCTCACTATGGTTCCCAGGCTGGTCTTGAACTCCTGCGCTTAAGCAATCCTCCTGCTTCGGCCTCGCAAAATTGTGAGCCACCATATTTTGCCAAGGTTATCTGATTTTTATAAGATTTAAAAATATGTCTCCCCAGCTCATGCCATAGAGATTGGAAGTACACATAATAATATGTGACAATAAAATTGAAAGGGTTTTAAATTGTGAAGTAGGCCAGGCATGGTGGTTCACACCTGTAATCCCAGCACTGGGATCACTTGAGCCCAGGAGTTTGAAATTAGCATGGGAAACATGGTAAGACCCTGTTTCTACAACAAATTTTAAAATTAGCAGGGCATTGGTGGTACGAACCTGTAGCCTCAGATACTTGGGAGACTGAGGTGGGAGGATCTGTTTGAGCCCAGGAGTTCAAGGCTGCAGGGAGTCAGGATCAGGCCACTGCACTCTAGCCTGTGCAACAGAGCAAGACTCTATCTCAAAGATAAATAGACAAATAAATAAATCAGTAAAAATAAATAAATAATAAATTGTGAAGTGTTGAAGACATAAGAAATTTCCATTGTGATAATCATTGTATCAAATAATACTAACAAACCCCATCTGAGGTCCTGAGTGTCTGATGACCTAGAGATCCCCTTCCTCTTCAGCATTTAAAGATTCAGAAGTAGAACATTCCTGAGAAATATACCTATGAATACTGTCCTAAATAAAAAATTTTTTACTTAGCCCAGGAGTCTAAATAAAAAAACTTTTCCAGGCCGGAGGCAGTGGCTCACGCTTATAATCTCAGCATTTTGGGAGGCCAAGGCAGGAGAATCGCTTGAGCTCAGGAGTTTGAGACCAGCCTGGGAAACATGGCAAAACCCTGTCTCTACAAAAAAATTCAAAAATTAGCCAGGCATGGTAGGAGGATGCTTGAGCCTGGGAAGTTGAGGCTGCCATGAGCTATGATTGCACCACTGCACTTCAGCTTAGGCAACAGAGAGACACCCTGTCTCAAAAGAAAAAGGAAAGCAACTTTTCTAAGGAATCACCATCATTTGAAATGTTTTAAAATGAGCTTTTCAAAGACAGACTCCACAAATCGATTCATGAACTGTTAATTGAGCACCTATGTGTGCCAGGCACTTGATCTACAAATACGATTTAAGACCAGGTGCCTACCTCTAAGGACTCTGCTGTCTAGGAAGGGAAACAGACACAGGATCCGATCATTCCTATACAAGATGGAGAATGGTAAGTAAAGACATGCCCACTGTGTTCAGACCACGGAGGAGGGAGCCAGTTTGGAGACCTGTGAATTTTGCAATAGCAGTAGAGATTAGCCTAGGACAAACGGTGCATTTTGAAGTTCTTTTCGGGGCATTTGTGGTTCAGAGACACCCAGGATTCCTAAGCACATGGCAGCACATTCTAAGAAGGCACACAACTATTGCTATTGCAAGCCATGTTTAAGAGGCCAGCAGGAGGAAGCCCTCCTCCTGGGCGTGCGCTGGAGCTGCTGGCTTGGGCGGGTACTCCATCCCAATACCCAGCTATCTTTGCTCAAACAAAGCCAGCACTGTCCCCAACTGCCACGGGCTTTCCAGCAGCCCCAAAGCCCCTGCCACTGGGTCTATAAATAATAACTGAATGCCGTCCACCTCATCTTGAAAATGCTCACCATTCTGTGCCCTGGGGGTGGAGCATTATCCTGTTGTTTCTGATGATTTCCTTCCTTCAGGCCCAGGCCTGTACACCCGCAGGTCATTATGGATGTACGTCTGCTTTTCAAGAGGATGGCGCTACTCTTTGTACTTAGATCATTATTTTTAAATAAATGAGGTGCTGTGGCAAGTGAAACAATAGTGCCTGTTCTGAATGATAACCTTTGTTCACCTTGTGCAGCTGGGTACTCCACGCCAGGAAGAAATGCGAGGGAACCAGTAAAGGGAACCCTAAGGTTTTGAGCCAAGAGTCACTTCCCTTTCAAGAAAAGCATCTTCCAGCTCGCATAGCTGCTGTGATAGGTTTTCCTCTAAGGGCTAGCTGCAGACTCCTGGGCAGGTGGGACTTTTTGGAGGTAGCTCCTGTGATAAACTCTCTTCCGGGAATTTCTGTTTTCAGCTAATCCCCTCAAGTAACCTTCACCTTCTGCCTTGGAGGGCTCAGGGAACTTGAAAGGCTTCTCCTTCATCTCTCCCAGCACCTGGCACTGCCGGTCCCAGGAAGGAACTCCAGGAAGAGGCTGGGCTGGGGAGGAGGAGGAGGAGGAGGAAGGCTTGGCAGATCTCTCTGGCACTGGGCCAAACACACTAAATGCAGAGAGTAATAAGCTGCTTTTGTAAATGGAGTAGAGCCCAGAAAGAAATTCCGCAGCCTCGAGGTGCTTGTTGAAGTGGAACAGGCAGAGGAAGGAAATACCAGCAGGCAGTAGCTGATAAAGTGGAGCTCTGTGGAAGAGTCACCAGATTTGTCATACGGAAAAAGTGAGAACTTCTAAAAAAAAAAAAAAATAGAGTTGCAGCCAGGTGTGATGGCTCATGCCTATAATCCCAGCACTTTGGGAGGATTGCTTGAGGTCAGGCATTCAAGACCAGCCTGGGCAACACAGTGAGATCTTGTCTGTAAAAAAATTAAAATTAAAAAATTAGCAGGGTATAGCGGTGCACACCTGTAATCCCAGCTACTCGGGAGGCCAAGACAGAAGGATCACTTGTGCCCAGGAGTCTGAGGCTGCAGTGAGCTCTGATCACATTGCTGCACTCCAGCCTGTGCAACAGTGCAAGACTCTATCTCCTAAAAAAAAATTGTTCTACAATTTTGAACATTTGGCCAGCACAGGTATTAGTGATTTTTGTAAGTAATGGAATTTAAAAAATAATAACAATATATTGATTTCTGTCTCATTAAAACATATTTCAAGGTTTCAAAACTGTAAAAAAGTATAATGAAAAAATCAAAATCATCAACAATCCAGCCATCCAAGAGCAACCACAGTTAACATTTGGTATACAACCTCCTCGTTCGTTTGAATGAGGTTTTTGTACAAAAGTCTTATATAGTTGTTGATTACAGTCACCTGTCTTATCCATCTTTCTCACAGTATTGATTGATGGCCTACCATGTGTTGCCGATACAGCAATGAACGAAGTTCCTGTCCTAGGGAGCTGCACTCCTCATGGGAAGAAAGAGGATAAATGAATAAACATGAGTGTACATCGTGTGCCAGGCAGCAATAAATGGTATAGAGAAAAATAAGGCAGGGTAAAGGGCCTGGAGCATGGGGTACAGCAGGTTGGGTGACGCAAGGTCACTATCTTTATTTGGACTAGTTAGGGACCATCTTGCTGATAAAGTGAGATGCAAACAGACACTGAAGAAAGTGAAGGAGCAGCTGTGCAGTAGCTCGGGGCATTGTTTCAGATAGAGGTGACCAGCAAGGGCAGAGTCCCAGGGCTGCCAAGACTGGACATGTTGGAGAAACAGTCAGGAGTCCAGGGTGGCTAGAGTGGTGTGAATAAGGGGCAACATGGTTGGAAATGGGGTCAGAGCTGCGGGTTGGAGGGACTCAGATCACAGAAGGCCCTGAATATTCTGTTTTGTTGCACTTATTGTTATATTGTGAGCATTTCCCTACTTCAATACATTTTCTTCAAAAGCATAAAAGTTTTTTTTTTTTTTTTTTTTGAGACTGAGCTTCACTCTTGTTGCCCAGCCTGGAGTGCAATGCCGCGATCTCGGCTCACTGCAGCCTCAGCCTCTCAGGTTCAAGCAATTCTCCTGCCACAGCATCTTGAGTAGCTGGGATTACAGGCATGTGCCACCATGCCCATTTAATCTTGTATTTTTAGTAGAGACAGGATTTCTCCATGTTGATCAGGCTGGTCTCGAACTCCCAATCTCAGGTGATCTGTCCTCCTCAGCCTCCCAAAGTGCTGGGATTACAGGCGTGAGCCACCACACCCAACCCAAAAGCATAAATTTTTAATGGCAGCATGAAATTCTACCATGTGGAATTGTAGCTAGTCTCATACCCAGGAGGAAGAGGACACCAGATTTGGTGGACAACTACCGGTACTGGTTGTGCTGTGCCCCCTCGAGTAGAAAATGTCACAAGAAGGCCAATCACTTAAAGAACGATACGTCCAATCATACATGTACACAAGTTTTGAAACACTATTTCTTCCCCTTCACGTCACTGTTGCTCTTAAGGTCGTGATGCACTAGACCATTTCCTTTACTCTTGGGAGGTGGTGGAAGATTCGTAATGACCAACCCAAGCTAATAAGAACAGCCACTGATCTTTGCATTTGACGACAATGCTACTTTTGGTGCTGTGCCACAGCATTGCAGGCTGTGGCTTTTAGCACTAACACTGAAACGTGTTCAAATAAATCCTTTCTATCCAACCAGACTAGACTATTTGCCTCTCTGCCTTCGTGGGTACATGCATCTGAGCTACATTAGGTAAAATCAGGTTGTGGTGGGAATGGCAAGTTGTTCACGGATATCTACTCTCCCTTTCTATGGATTATTTCTATGGACTAATCAATAATTTGGATCATGTACTTGCTACTAGTCATCCAGAATAAAGACTACACATCTCCCATCTTCCTTTGCAGTGAGGCGTAGCCACATGACGAGGTTCTGGCTAACAAAGTGTGAGCAGCAGGGAGGTGTGCACCTCTAAGATGTGCCCTTAATACAAGGATCATGTCCTTCTTCCTTTCCTCTTCTCCCCCTTCTTTTTGCCTAGAATGTAGATGTGATGCAGCAGTTTGTGGGTAAGGTGACACCCCCTAGGATGGCAGAGTCACAGAGTACAAGGAGCCCAAGTCTCTGACAACTCTAACAAATCAAGCTGCAGACCGCCTTGGACTTCGCCGTGAAAGAGAAATAAACCCCTATGTTGCAGAGGCCAAGTCTCTGTGACAGCATCTGAGTGTGGATCTGAATTAATGCAGAGTTTCAGAAACTCAGCCAGGTGCGGTGGCTCACACCTATCCCTTTTTAAGTGACTGGCCCTCTCATGGCATTTTCTACTTGAGGGAGCACAGCGCAACCAGTATTGGTAGCTATCCACCAAATCTGTTCTCTTCTTCCTCCCGGGTACATGACAAGCTACAATTCCACATGGTAGAATTTTGTGCTGCCATTAAAAATCTACACTTTTGAAGAAAATGTATTTTCTTCAAAATCATACTTTGGGAGGCTGAGGCAGGCAAATCACCTGAGGTCAGGAATTCGAGACCAGCCTGGTCAACATGGTAAAACCCTGTCTCTACTAAAAATACAAAAATTAATTGGTCATGGTGGCACGCACCTGTAATCCCAGCTACTTGGGAGGCTGAGGCAGGAGAATCACTTGAACCTGACAGGCAGAGGTTGCAGTGAGCTGAGATCATGCCATTGCACTCCAGCCTGGGCAACAAAGTGAGACTCCAACCAAAAAAAAAAAAAGAATTTCAGTAGCTCTTCCTGGCCTCCAGGCACATCAGCACAGGGCAGTCACGTGGGCATCCTGTCTTGGCTACCCTGTGCACAGCTGCTCCGCAGCAGTCACCGCATACGCTGCATACAGCATTAAGGAATTCATTCCTTAGTCCCTCCCAACATCTGCTACTCATTCCTCAAATGTGTGTGAGCACCTGCCCCCTGTGCCTGGCAGGGGACACAAGGGGGACCTAACAATGAATAAGGCTTTTTCTAAAGAAGACCAGTCAAGTTATAAAGTTTATAAGCTTAAGATTGTGAAGAAATTCAGAGAGCTATGAAATTCTGCTGGAAGGAACTGATGCTAAGCTTGAAGTGTAGCCATGTCTGTCAGGGTCTGTGAATGGACGCACATGATCCCAGCTCCACAAGAGGTAACAGTGGCTCTGGAAAAGGACTCCTAAGATGACAGTGTCTTTCACAACCTCCTGAATTTTTTTCATATAAGGTTCTATACAGTTCATAAACCCTACCCAAATACAGTGATATAGACTTTGCACTTACATTTTAAAAGGTGATTAAAGCAAAAATGATTTTACTGACTCCCACAAGTATTCTACCTGCAGTTCCTATAACCTGGGGCACCCACGTGCCTGGCTGCCATTACTGCTCTTTCATAGAGGCAGCTGGATGGTGGATCCAGGTTCACTTCCCACAGCCCCTCACCCAACCTCGCTCCAATCAAACTCAATTCTTGCCTGTACCTTAAGCATGCATTGTGCTTTCCAGCCTGCATGCTTTTCTTTTCTCTTTTTTTCTTTTTCTTTTTTTTTTTTTTTTTGAGATGGCACCTAGGCTGGAGTGCCGTGGTGTGATCTCAGCTCACTACAACTTCTGTTTCCCGGGCTCAAGCGATTCTTCTGCCTCAGCCTTCTGAGTTGCTGGGGCTACAAGTGCACATCGCCACACCTGGCTAATTTTTGTAATAGAGACAGGGTTGCATCATGTTGGCCAGTCTGGTCTTGAATTCTTGACCTCAGGTGATCCACCTGCCTTGACCTTCCAAAATGCTGGGATTACAGGCGTAATTACAGTGCTAGGATTACTGCAACCAATCCAGCCTGTGTGCTTTTGTTCAAAGAGTTCCTTGCCCCTGGAAAACTTCCCCCAGACTGTCCAATGGGCTCTCAAATATCACAAGGACTTTCCTGATCCCCTGAGCAGAACGTGTCCTCACACATACATCCCAAACTCCACAGCTCCTTTTCCTCTCTCAAACTCCTCAGTGGCTCTGCCTTACTCCTGACCAGATTGTAAGGTCCCTGGATGAGTGACTGGGTCCCTCACAGTGCTTTGCATATGGGAGGTGCTTAATAAATACTGATTAGATTTGATTAGGTTTCATTCTCTTTCCATGGCATGGCCACACAGTAAAAGGGCACAACAGGAGAAGTCAGGGCATGGAGATGACCTGCTCACCTTGACAGTATGGCATTGGTTTTCTTCTATGTGAAATCAAATACTACTGATAATTCCTGCTTTGTAAGGCTTTGGGGAAGAATATTATAAATGCTAGCTCTCCACACAGCCTATAATTCACTAGCCAGCTGTGTGATCTTGATAAAGTGAATGGAAATACTATACTATCTGCATAGTCTTTCATTTTATGAACATTGAAATACCACGTTCATACAATGAAAGACTATGCAGATGCTTCTCAACTTATGATGGGGTTACATCTTGATAAACCCATTATTGGGTTGAAAATATTGTAAGTCAAGAGTGCATTTTCAACTTATGATAGTCTCAATTTATAATGGGTATGTCTGGATGTAACTTCATCGCAAGTCAAGGAGCATACTGAACGTATATTGCCTTCATACCATCCTAAAGTAAAAAATCCAAAGTCAAACCACTGTAAGTTGGGGACCACCTGTATAGTCATTAAAATAAATGAATTAGTTTGTAGTTCCAGCTACCTGGGAGGCTGACACAGGAGGATTGCTTGAGCTCAGGAGTTTGAGGATGCAGTGAGCTATGATTGCACTGCTGCACTCCAGCCTGGGCTACAGAGCAAGACCTTGTCTTTGAAACATAAAAATATAAATAAAAAATACATCAGAGCTATGCAGATTAGTACAGATGGATCCCACAGATATAGTTCTGAATAAAGAGTAGGTTGCAAAAGAATCATACAGGATGATGCCATACAGAAAGTTTCAAAATATGCCAAACAACACCACATGTATTTAGAGATACATAAACTTGTAACGGAAGTATGAAATAATCCATAGCAGCCTAAACACAAAATTCAGAACATGGTTTCCTAAGGATAAAGGGATGGAGGAAGAGGGATATGCAATCAGGGCCAGATACATGATTGGGGGAGGTCAACCGAATTGACAATATTTTATTTATTGAACTGGATGGTGCGTATATATGTATCTATTTTATTTCTTTTATCCTTTGTATCTGTCTTAAAACATTTCATGATCCATTTTAAAGCCTTCTTTTAAGAAAAAGAATTTGGATAAAGGAAATGTGATATACTTATATCATGGAACATTATTCTGCCATAAAAAGGAGAAAATTCTATCATTTGTAACAACATGGATGAGTCTGGAAGGCAATATACTACATGAAATAAGTCAGAGAAAGACAAATACTGTATGATCTCATGTATATGTATAATCTAAAAAAGTCAGACTCACAGAGAACTCATAGACAGAGGTGGGGGCATTGGGAGATGTTGGTCAAAGCGTACAAACTCTCAGTTATAAGATGAATATGTTCTGAGGATCTCAGGTATAGCATTGTGACTATAATTAATAATATTGTATCAAACAACTCGATGCACATAAACCAGTAAACCTGGAAGAAATGGATAAATTCCTGGACACTTGCACCCTCCCAAGCCTAAACCAGGAAGAAGTTAAAACCCTGAATAGACCAATAACAAGGGCTGAAATTGAGGCAGCAATTAATAGCCTACCAGACAAAAAAAGCCCAGGTCCAGATGGGTTCACAACCGAATTCTATCAGACATACAAAGAGGAGCTGGTACCACTCCTTCTGAAACTATTCCAAACAATCCAAAAAGAGGGAATCCTTCCCAAATCATTTTATGAGACCAACATCATCCTGATACCAAAACTCAGCAGAGACTCAACAAGAAAAGAAAACTTCAGGCTGATATCCATGATAAACATAGATGTAAAAATCTTCAATAAAATACTGACAAACCGATTGCAACAGCACATCAAAAAGCTTATCCATCATGATGAAGTAGGCTTCATTCCAGTGAGGCAAGGCTGGTTCAACATACTCAAGTCTATAAACGTAATCCACCACATAAACAGAACCAAAGACAAAAACCACATGATTATCTCAACAGATGCAGAGATGGCCTTTGACAAAATTCAACAGCCCTTTATGCTAAAAACTCTCAATAAACTAGGTATTGATGGAAGATAACTCAAAATAATAAAAGCTATTTATGACAAACCTACAGCCAATATCATACTGAATGGGCAAAAACTGGAAGCATTCCCTTTGAAATCTGGCACTAGACAAGGATGCCCTCTCTCATCACTCCTATTCAACATAGTATTGGAAATTCTAGCCAGAGCAATCAGGCAAGAAAAAGAAATAAAGGGTATTCAATTAGGAAAGGAGGAAGTCAAATTGTCTCTATTTGCAGACGACATGATTGTATATTTAGAAGACTCCATTGTCTCAGCCCAAAATCTCCTGAAACTAATAAGCAACTTCAGCAAAGTCTCAGGATACAAAATCAATGTGCAGAAATCACGAGAATTCCTATACACCAATAACAGACTTAAAGAGAGCCAAATCAAGAACAAACTGCCATTCACAATTGCTACAAAGAGAATAAAATACCTAGGAATACAACTAACAAAGGATGTAAAATACCTCATCAAGGAGAACTACAAACTACTGCTCAAGGAAATAAGAGAGGACACAAACAGATGGAAAAACATTCCATGCTCATGGTTAGGAAGAATCAATATTGTGAAAATGGCCATATGGTCCAAAGTAATTTATAGATTCAACACTATCCCCATCAAGCTACCTATGACCTTCACAGAACTGGAAAAAATCACCTTAAACTTCATATGGAACCAAAAGAGAGCCTGCATAGTCAAGACAATTCTAAGCAAAAAGAACAAAGCTGGAGACATCATGCTACCTGACTTCAAACTATACTACAAGGCTACAGTAATCAAAACAGCATAGTACTGGTACCAAAATAGAGATATAGACCAATGGAACAGGACAGAGATCTCAGAGGCAATGCCACACATCTACAACCATCTGATCTTTGACAAACCTCACGAAAACAAGCAATGGGGAAAGGATTCCCTGTTTAATAAATGGTGTTGGGAGAACTGGCTGGCCATGTGCAGAAAGCAGAAACTGGACCCCTTCCTGACACCTTACACTAAAATTAACTCCAGATGGATTAAAGACTTAAACATAAGACCTAACACCATAAAAACCCTAGAAGAAAACCTAGGCAAAACCATTCAGGACATAGGCTTAGGCAAGGACTTCATGACTAAAACACCAAAAGCATTGGCAACAAAAGCCAAAATAGACAAATGGGATCTAATTAAACTCCAGAGCTTCTGCACAGCAAAAGAAACAATCATTAGAGTGAACCAACAACCAACAGAATGGAAAAAAATTTTTGCAATCTACTCATCTGACAAAGGGCTAATATCCAGAATCTACAAAGAACTCAAACAAGTTTACAAAAAAAAAAAACAACCCCATTCAAAAATGGGTGAAGGATATGAACAGACACTTTTCAAAAGAAGACATTTATGAGGCCAACAAACATATGAAAAAATGCTCATCATCACTGGTCATCAGAGAAATGCAAATCAAAACCACATTGAGATACCATCTCATGCCAATGGCAATTGTTAAAAAATCTGGAGACAACAGATGCTGGAAAGGATGTGGAGAAATGGGAACACTTTTACACTGTTGGTGGGAGTGTAAATTAGTTCAACCATTATGGAAGACAGTGTGGCGATTCCTCAAGGACCTGGAAATAGAAATTCCATTTGACCCAGCAATCCCATTACTAGTATATAACCAAAGGATTATAAATTGTTCTTTTATAAAGACACATGCACACATATGTTCATTGTGGCACTGTTTACAATAGCAAAGACCTGGAACCAACCCAAATGCCCATCGATGACAGACTGGACAAGGAAAATGTGGCACATATACACCATGTAATACTTGCAGTCATAAAAAACGATGAGTTCATGTCCTTTGCAGGGACATGGCTGAAGCTGGAAACCATCATTCTCAGCAAACTGACACAAGAACAGAAAATCAAACACCGCATGTTCTCACTCATAGGCGGGTGTTGAACAATGAGAACACATGGACACAGGGAGGGTAGCATCACACACTGGGGTCTGTTGTGGGGGAATAGGGGAGGGACAGTGAGGGGTAGGGAGGTTGGGGAAGGATAACATGGGGAGAAATGACAGATAACAGGTGACAGGGGGATGGAGGCAGCAAACCACATTGCCATGTATGTACTGATGCAACAACCCTGCATGTTCTTCATGTGTACCCCAGAACCTAAAGTGCATAAAATATATATGTTAAAAAAATATATATATTGCATCAAATACTTGAAATTTGCTAAGAGAGTTGCTCTTATGTTCTCACCACACACACACACAAATAATAACTATGTGAATGATATATGGGCTAATTAAATTGACTATAGTAACCATTTCAAAATATGTACACTTATCAAGTCATCACATTGTACACCTTAAATAGACACAATTTTGTTTGTTAATTATACCTCAATGAAACTGGAAGAAAAAGAAAGAGAAGGGGTTATGGCAGTTAGCCTCCCAGATAGTCCTGGTGATCCTGGCCTCATGCTCGCACCTGTGTAGTTCCCTCCCTCATCATACCAGGGCTGCCTGAATGATAGAAGGCTGCTTAAGTGATGGTATGTGACATCCAACACTGGGTCATAAAAGATATTGCAGCTTCTGCCTTGTTCTCTTGCATCATTGCCCAATAGAAAGCTGTCTGCCATGCTGGAGGACACTCACAGCTCTGTGAAGAGGCCCACATGGAAAGGAACTGAAACTTCCCATCAACAAACAGCCCATGCCAACGGGCCAGCTATATGAGTGAGCCACCTGGGAATCAGCATCCCCCAGCCCCAGTCAAGCCTTCAGATGACTGCAGCCCCGCTGACAACTGACTGCAACCATGTGAGAGACCCTGAGCCAGGACCATCCAGCTAAGTTGCTCTGAACTCCTGATCCAGAGAAACCATGAGAGAAATAGTAATTGATTATTGTTTTAGCTACTGAGATTTGAAGTGATCTGTCATGCAGCTATAGATAAGTAGTGCAGGGTGGTATTGGGTGACCACCAGGTTCCCTTTTAGTTCCAGCATTCTAGGCTTCTAGGCTTCTTCTCACTCTTTATCCCATTCATTCATTCACTCAATCATTCAAGTATCATGTATGAGAAACTCCAGAAGCCTTAAGATTACCTCTGACTTCCTTTAGGATATAAGTCCTGGGCTGGAAATGACCTAAATAGGCTAATAGTTCAGGGGCTTGGGACCTCTTAGTTTTACCTAAAGGAGATCCCGCTCAAAAAGAGATCTTACATACTTAATTTCATGCCATTGCAGAAAGTACCAGAACAGCCTCAAGAGGGAGAGAGAGCCTTGTGCCTTTAACGCAGAATTCATGTATATTCATAAGCACAGAATCTGGAATTTTATTTGGTATGAAGCAGTAAAAAGTGAAGTCATATGTTTTAGCATATATGCTACCTGAAAAGATTTCTCCTACCTGCCAAAATTTTACCTGCTGCTAAATTTTTGCTAGCCATTCCCTCCCTCTCTATCTGAACTGTACGAGCTACTTTTGATTGTTTGCCAAATCAACAGAGTCTAGAAAACACAAAGACAAACCCATAGGTAAATACACTTAAGAATCAGCCTACCAGCAAACACATATCCTACAAAAGCATAACAAGAATTAAAAAGAGGCTTGGCCTGACAATGTCAGCTGTGGGTGAACTCGGGTGCATGCCAATTCACACAAGTGCCATTAAACATGAAGTGCATTTCCAGGGATGAATCCTGACACTATGCATTGGGAAGATGCTTGGCTTCTTAAATAAATAATAAAAAAAAGCTTCAGTGCTAGCATTGCTCAACTTCTCTTCTTGGTTCTCTCTCTTTCCTTCCTTAAACTTCCCATGCGACTTTGCATTTACTTAGTATCATGAAGAGTCATTGACTTGGGATAAGAGGACCTGGGCGCATCTCCTGGCAATTTGAAACTAAGGAGTGTTTATAATTTGGGTTTCTTTGGTAGACAGGAGCCCACATGAACTCAGGCAATTTTACTGGAAGGAAACAAAAATAACTCACAGAATGGAAGGAAGAGCTGAACAGCCAGGCTCTGGGCATTCTCTTTACACAGCTCCAACATCTTTCTCCCCCAGAGTATCTCTCCATAAGATTCAAACTTCCAGCAAAAAGAACTCAGTGGCCTGGCCAGAACCATATGCCCAACGTTGGGGGCGGGTGAGGGAAAGGAACCGAGAGGCAGGACTGTTCTGTGACTGGCAGCCTCACCAGAACACAATGGGGAAAAAGTCAGTATCTAAAAGAAAAGGACACTGGGCTGGCAAAATGAGAGGTATTCATTCCCTTCGCAGCCTCATCTGCTTGTTTTGAGGCTCAAACGAGATCATGCACCTACGGGCCCATTTCAAATCCCAAGAAAGTGTAAAGTTTATTTTTACCTATTTGTTCACCTCTCTTTCTTGAATTTGGAGTTGAGAAAGAACTTCTCCTTCTGACACTCCTACTCCCAAGAGGCCTGGAGAACGCTCCTGTCAAGCTGCTTGTCGGCTACAGCAAACTCACCAGCCCCAGGTCCTGCCAAATCTTGGCAGGTCCAGGGCGCTGAGCTCCAGTCACAGGTGTCAGTCATGTTGAGAAACCAGCAAATCACTACTAGTAAATCACTACCAGTACCCAGCCGTGTGGTTTGTACTAATAATCTTACAACAAATGCATTATACAACTGCTTGGCCAAAATGAGAGAAGCGTATCCAAAATGACCATGTGTGCTTCCGTGAGTGTTTTTGAGATCCCCCTTTATGAAGCACCCATGGTATAATGCACAGTGATGTAGTTCCCAGCCTCGGCGGCAGCTCAGTAACAACTATCCATGCTGCCAAATCAAATAAAATTAATCTGCTGCCAAGGGAATTACAAAGAAATCATAGCAAACCTAATATTGGGCCACAGAGTGCAGACCCCTCTTTTTCCCTTTGTTTACCCCAAATGCAAATTCCAGAACTTTGGCAGACTAATTTCTCTCCCCTCCTCTCTCCCATCCTCCACCCTGCCTCTCCCGGTCTCCTCTTTAAGGTTCTCAGTTTATAATGTCTTTTTCAGGTTCTCTCCTTCCCGTAGTATTTGGGTGTCAGCTCCATCTCATCTAGATCACAAACAGAACTTTGGCAAATAGAGGCGACAGGGAACCAGCATGATGGAGATGAGTGGGAGTGTAGAAAAGAGAAGGTTTTTGTTTGTTTGTTTGTTTTTGAGACAAAGTGTTGCTCTTCTCCCCCAGGCTAAAGTGCATGGCACAATCTTGGATCACTACAACCTCTGCCTTCCGGGTTCAAGCGATTCTCCTGGCTCAGCCTCCCAAATAGCTGGAATTACAGGCACCTGCCACCACCCCTGGCTAATGTTTGTATTTTTAGTAGAGATGGGGTTTCACCATGTTAGCCAGGCTAGTTTCGAACTCCTGACCTCAGGTGATCCACCCGCCTCGGCTTTCCAAAATGCTGGGATTACATATGTGAGCCGCTGTGCTCAGCTGGTTCTTTAGGAAGTCAAACATATGCTTCAGTAGCCTGTGAACCAGTTCTTTTTCCTTATCATGGTCACGATCCCCGGAAATTGTGAACGACATAAAGAAAACTGACCCAATGAGGGGCACAGCCCCACCTGGAAGTTCACAGGTGCATTCCCATGGTAATCTTCAACAGTTTCTGTTCAGCTACCAGCATTTCCTCCCCTGTGTCCTGGAACGGGGTTTTTCTTTGTTCCCAGTTCTTGAAATGGTAATGAAGATTTTCCTTGTCATCGCTCAAACTTGCGATGTTGTCATGGGAGACAAATGCATCAGTGTTAGTAATCCTTAGATAAAAGGTGCTTTACACTTATGAAAGAATTATCTTTAATTTTGTATCTGGGGTATATGGTGAGGATTAATTAGTTAATCTCAGTAAAGTGCTATAATTGGTGGGAGGAATTATCAAAACCCTGGGGAAGGAGTAGCTTTGAGTGTAGTCACCTAGAAGTGTTCTGCTGTTACTAACAGCTGAGGTCGCCGTCGTTGTCTCTCAGATGTCACAGACCGGCTGGGTTTCCAGCAAGATCCCAGACCATACACAACCCAGGGTGAAAAGGTGAAAACAGCTCCAGGTAAGCAGAGGGGGAGGAGGGATGTCAACCTACAAAAAGCACTCGGGACCCGAATCAACCTCAGCTTCTGTTCTTGTCGTTGGCCCCACCTGGGGACTCAAGGACATTTGTGTGAAATGGAGTGGGAGGGAAAGAATTCCCACACAGCTGTTTGGCGGGAGCTGACTCAGCACAGAGCAGCCCTGGGAGAGCAGGGGTCCTGGCCAGGAAGGATCCCCGCCAGGCCAGGCAGCAGACAGACCTTGAACCTCTTCTTCTCCATGTCCTCATGTGCAAAATAAAAAGAGGGGGCCAGATGTTTACATATTACAAGGGAGATGTAGTAACAGCAAATGCTTCCATAGCGCTTACCACAGGGCAGCCACCATCTGGCTGACTCTTTATTCACTCAATCATCACGACAGCCCTAGAGACAGTAGGTTATTTTCCCCACCTTGCAGAGTTGACAAAGGTTGGGTTTAAACCCAGATGGTCAGATCCCACAGCCCATGCTTTAACCACTACATTCTGCTCCCTGCCTAAGTATATAACCTCTGCATGAGCCTCTCAGTTCTTGAAGAATCTGGGGTGGGGGAAATATTTTTAAAGTGTCAAGTGAAATTCTTTGAGGCTCTCCATAATTCAAGCCTGTGCTCATAGAAATAAATAGCTCTGTTGTTCTTTCAGGTGTCTGAACCATGATAGGATGCAAAAATAAAGAGATTGAGACTACAACAGCTTTGTCCTCTGAGCTTTTAACAATCCTCAAGTGAATCACATGTCGGCTTTTAAATCTAGATTGTATCCTTAAACTAAAATAGTTGTTTAGGTAACGGTGCTGTTGGCAGTCTCCTAGCAAAACTGGCCAATTACGTGAACCCCAAATGCAAAGCTTATCTGGTTTGCAAAAGCCATCTGGAGACTGAAGTGCACCGACTTGGGTAAATTTACAAGGGAATCTTAAGATAAAATGTAAGCATGAGAATTTCTCTCTACTCTTGTCTGGCTCCCCATCCTAACATATCAATCTGTCAATGAACTGCTGACATGTGTATAATACACTGAATAGATCATGAGGACTGTACCATAAACAGGATTTTTTAAATTTCAGTACCTAATTTTTACTTGCTCTCTTTTCCTCAGTTCAGTTTCTTCTAAAACAATGAATTTAATAAGCATACTCTTAAGTGAATTTTTTCAGTTCATAATTACTCATTAGAAATTCAGCTGCTCAGATGTTCTGGGTCGGTGTTTTGCAAGCCTGTGATGTATGTAAAAATCACCTGGGGACCCTGTTAAACTGCAGATTCCGATTCAGTAGGTCCAGGAGGAGGTGGAGGCGGGGAGCCGGGTATGGGGTGCCGAGATCCTACATTTCTAATAATTCCCAGGTAATGCAGATGCTGCCGGTCCGCTAACACATTCTGCATGCCTAGCTCTTAGACCACACTGAGTTGACAGGAAGAGACAGGGAAGAGACAGCTCCTGGCAGTGGCTTTAGTGACAAACCAACCTGACTAGGAGTCCTTCATAATGTGATTTTAAGTGCTTAATTTGGGAAGCATCCCCAACTTACAAAAAGGGGGGAAAACCCTGCCACCTAAATTTTTTTTTTTCTTTTTTGAGATGGAGTTTCACTCTTGTCACCCAGGCTGGAGTGTGATGGCATGATCTCGCTCACTGCAACCTCGGCCCCCCAACTTCAAGCCACTCCCCTGCCTCAGCCTCCTCAGTAGCTGAGACTACAGGCGTGTGCCACCGTGCCTGGCTAATCTTTTGTATTTTAGTAGACATGGGGTTTCACCATATTAGCCAGGATGGTCTCCATCTCCTGACCTCGTGATCCACCCACCCGGAGCTCCCTAAGTGCTGGAATTACAAGTGTGAGTCACTGCACCCGACCCTAAAATTTTACAGTAAGAAAAATTATCTCTTCATCTTCTCAAATAAGAACATCTCAAGAAGAGAAGCAAGAATTTATTCCAAGATTTGGCAAGGACCAGAATTGAGAGCTCTCCAGAGTGTCTGGGAACATCGTGGAGGGAACTAAGGGATGCAGAACTGGGGTGGGGCCAAGGATATCTGGAATGAGGATGGAGCATGGGGGCCAGGAGAGACTCCACAGGTGTACTGTGCCTTCCACAGGTGACAGGAGCACCCCGGCTGAAGGGCAGTCACACTGTGGCCTCGTAGTCCTGCCCAAATTTCCTGCATTTTGGAGACAGTTGCACATGAAGCCTCAATAAGGCTTTCCTGATGCAGAGGGCGAACTAAATTTAGAGCCAGGGAGACTGGATGAAGCTTCTGATAAAAAGAAAAAAGCAGTAGCAAGGGAACGCCAGGGAGGACAAAGGGCTCAGCACAGAAGAGCACAGGCTGCAGACTGCCCGAGTCCACAACTGCCTCAGTCACCAAGCAAGCACACATCTCTACAAGGCTGGCTGGCAGCGAGTGGATAAAGAAAATGTGGTATACATACACTACGGAATGCTACTCAGCCATAAAACAGAACGATATCATGGCATTCGCGGCAACCTGGACAGAGCTGGAGAACATTACTCTAAGCGAAGTAACTCAGGAATGGAAAACCAAACATCGTATGTTCTCACTTCTAAGTGGGAGCTAAGCTATGAGGATGCAAAGGCAAAAGAGTGATGTAATGAACTCTGGGGACTCGGCGGATGGGAGGGGTGAGGGATACAAGGCTACACATTGGGTACAGTGTGCACAGCTTGGGTGATGGGTGCACCAAAATCTCAGAAATCACCACTAAAGAACTTATCCATGTAACCAAAACCCACCAGTTCCCCAAAAGCTATTGAAATAAAAAATAAATTTAAAATAAAAGAAAAGGCTGGTTGTTTAACCATGTGTACCCTGCTTCCTCATTGATCAAAAGTAATGTGAAGAAACTGGTGGTATCTACTCTAATATCTACTCTCATTTTTTTGCCTTATGACAGAACTCAAATATTTACCTGTGTTCCATTGTGTTTGGGAAACAGTAAGACTGCATTTCCCAGCCTCTCTTTGCAGCTAGTTATGAATATAACACATGTGAGTTCTGCGCAATGAAATGTAAGCAGAAGTATTGTTGGGATTTCTAGGAATAAAAGAAGATGGCCCTTTTACCCTCCCTTCCTGCTTTCTGCTACCTGAAACAGAGCTGTGACGACCGGAGCTACTGCTGCTCTCTTGGACCAAGAAGTCACCTTGAAGTTACAAGCCAAGGATGGTGAAGGAGAAAGATAGACGTCTTAATGACACTGTGGAGCCATCAGAACAACAGCGGCCTGGCCCACTTCCAGATGTTTCGTTTTTCACATAGGAGACAAACTTCTATTTCCTTTTTTACTAGAAAGCCCCCAGTGGGGGAAGGGGGAGAAACTTCTCTCTTACCTAAGCCACTTTTGTTCAGGGAATTCTGTGTAACCAGCTGCACCAAATACTGCCTGAAACAGAAGGACCCTGCTTCATTTCCTTTTTGTAAGAACTAAGTGAAAGAACGTGTAAAACTCCTTGTGCCCTTCCAAGCACACAGTAAGTCTCCGTATTGTTCATTCTTACTCTTAAGTGACTGAGCGGGTCAGAGCTTAGAATGATACCTTTGAGAGCTAAAAGGGAACTCAGTCACCACCAATCCTCACCCCTACATTTTACAGATGAGATGCCTGAGTGCGGGAGAGGCCAGGGGCTTGTACAGGGCACCCAGCCTGATAGCAGCAGCTCAGCTCTCCTCATATCTGTTCCAAGGCCTTTCTCAAAGCAGAGAGTATGGAGTAGCTGACTTGAGAGGGAATCGATGAAGCCAAGAGGTGACCCATAAATAATAGGACATCTTCCCACATGAAAGCCCTAAGGGGGAAAAACGTTTAATTCTGAGGTTTCTCATTCAAACACAATCTATCTAAATTTGATTATTTACTAAATGATCAGGAAGCAGGGAGTGGGGAGGAGGGAAGGAATAAAGGTATCAGGTTTGGCTTTATAACCAGTTTTGCAGTATTTGTGTCTGGAAGCCTGCCAGGTCAGTCGGTCGCCGCACTACTGTGGATGGACGGCTGGGGAGCTGGGAATGAAGAAAGCAGCCTTTGCCGATGTATTTTCCTTGGCTGGCTCCTGCTCAGGACTTAGGAATAAATGCTTTCTGGACCCTCTGAAAAGTCCCCTTAGGGGCTGTCCGACTCCAGAGGCATGTGGTTGTTTGCAGGCCTTCCCAACTGTGGCCCAAGAGAATCGCTTCCTGCCTTAGAACTAAACAAGAAGTCATCCTGGGTCCATTCGAGGCTTTTCAGGGGAAAGGGCGTAGAGCAGACTCCTTGGGTTTGTAACAAGACCACAGATAGGGCAGTTACCTTGAGGACTCGATAGGGAGCTGCTTCTAATCTGCTCAGCAGAGCAGTCTCCATGCCAATTTTCATACATGCAATAAAACGCTGGCTCCAGTAGCTCAAGGAAGCTCCATGATAAGTCACCCCAGAAGCAAGGGTGGCAAACGGGTTTCATTTCATGTGCCACCTGCTCAGTGCTGGTGGCCTGGAAAACTGTTGAGAAGGATCCTGAAGCTTATTAGTAAAAAGTTCTGCAGCATATTAGGAATGCCTGCAGTGACCCAGGCAAGAGATAGATTCCTAGGTCCACACACTGACCATCTTTAGCCTGGGTATATCAGATGTGCAAGAGCCACGTTAGACTATCAGCCTCAAACTAGACCAAAATAGATCTGTCTTACGTGAACTTTTCGAGGACCAGACTGTGGCTTGTGAATACATCCCTACTCCCTTCTCACAGATGTTGCTTACAGAAATAATAAATTTTAAATTGCACTTATTTTTTTATCATTTTTGCACTCAGAAGCATTTAATCTGCAGAATCTGCTGAATCAAACATTATCAGATTTACTCTGAATGATTCAAGATTAAGTAAAATATCCAATGCATACACTATTACACTTTGGTTCAAGAGCCGGCACCGCAGTGTGGTAGGTCCCTCTACTACTTCCTACAGATACATTCCTCTTCTCTGGAAATCCCCACTCTCCACTATCAAGGGTGGGCCCCTAGCAGGTGCTCACACAAGATCCTGACCCCTGGGTTTGTTGGTTGGTGCTGAAATGGATATCTGATTCATCATCCTGGGACGGTAGAACTTGAGCTGGAAGTGGCAGAGGTTGGGAGTGGAGTCCTAAAAACAGCAAAGAATGATAGCAAGTGTCTCAAACTCAGCAGCCTATAGGAGTCAGCTAGGCAAGCAGGCTAGGCATAATTTTAAAAAACAGCACCACTGTGATAAAAAAAAAAAAATGTTGACTAACAGTAAGCCTCAGTGTTGTGGGGAGGTAATAGGGAGTGGCAGGGACTATGTCCAACTGGAGAGAGCTGCTCAGGCCAAAGGAGAAGCTGCTACTCAGCTCCTGCCAGTTGTTGCCATGCAGGAAAGGAATCTGTTGTTGCCACATTGTCTGCCTTTTTTTTTTTCAAGAGAAACCAGAAATCTAGATTTTTATATGAAGGTCTTCTGACTTTTAAAAGTGATCAACTAAATTGCAAAGCTGTACAAGCCAAATAAATAATGCCCTTTGACAAAATATTGTCTAAGGGCTAATGATTTACAACCTATGTTTTTGAGAAAAGGCATTTATATCAAACAGAGTCTTATCAGGAAACAAATTGCTTGCTCAGAGAGGAGGGTTTTTGTTTTGTTTCTTTTAGAGATGAGGTCCCGCTTTGTTGCCAAGCCTGGAGTGCAGTGGTGTGGTCATAGCTCATAGGAGAGGAGGGTTTTTTTAAAGGGACACTTTACAAAAGTCAAATGCCAGTCTGGGACTACAGTAAAGTGAGTGAGGCAATTGCCTCAAGGTCAAAAATTTTAAGAGGACACCAAAAATTTTAGTAATCAAGATACATAATATTTCAATGCAATAATTTTTAGAAGTAAAAATTACTGTATAATAAGTCTATGATGAGCAAAATATCAACATATTAAACAAAGGATTATTATTGCTGATTGTATTTGTCCATTCTTGCATTGCTATAAAGAAATACTTGAGACTGGATAATTTATAAAGAAAAGAGGTTTAATTGGCTCACGGTTCCATGGGTTGTACAGGAAACATGAGGCTGGCCTCTGCTCTACTTCTGGGGTGGCCTCAGGAACTCTGTCGTCAGACTGGAGTGCAGTGGTACGATCTCAGCTCACTGCAACCTCCACCTCTCGGGTTCAAGCAGTCTCCTGCCTCAGCCTCCAGAGTAGCTGGGATTAAAGGCATGTGCCACACACCTGACTAATTTTTGTATTTTTAGTAGAGACGAGGTTTCATCACAGTGGTCAGGCTGGTCTCGAACTCCTGACCTTGGGATCCACCTACCTTGGCCTCCCAAAGTGCTGGGATTACAGGCATGAGCCACCGAGCCCACCCAGGAAACTTTCAATCATGGCGGAAGGTCAAGGGAGAGTAATGCACTTCCCAGGACCAGTGCAGGAGGAGGAGAGGGGAGGTGTGACACTTTTAAACAACCAGATCTCACAATAACTCACCCACTCACTTTTCCAAGAACTGCACCGAGGGGACGGTGCTAACCCATTCATGAGAACTCTGCCCCCATGATCCAATCACCTCCCACCAGGCCACACCTCCGACACTGGGGATTACAACTGAACATGAGATTTGGGTAGGGACACTGATTCAAACCATATCACTGATACTTCCTTTTGCCTCAAGCTCCAACATAGCCCAGCATAGAACTAGTCAAGGTGTAGAGAAACCACAAGGGATAGTAACGTACCCTGTGGGTGGTAAAAACAGAGCTGTTACCACATCTAGGGCCAAAGGGATAAAACACAGGAGTGGTTACTAGAGCTTGGAAGGAGAAAGTCATGCCCAGAAGGCCACCTGCAGACAACCTGTGACTACTGGCCAAGGGACTTGACTAGTCCGAGGCATTACCCAAGGTAGGAGCCAAGATAGGAGATGAACTGTTGGCCTCACTCCCCTTTCTTCGTCTCATCGCCTGACAAAATACATCACTACCCAAACACAACCAGAAGTCAAATGGCACAGGAGCCCATTGCTATAGTTGATAATGCCCATCATTACAGTCCATAGAAGCACAGAGCAGGAGAGAAAGAAAGAGAGTGGAGCAGGAGGGACCCATGGAAGAGACCCGGCAAATTCCCAAAACTCCTGCCCTGGTCCCCAGTCTCCTGGGGGCCTGGAAATTTAGTGATTCTGGGAGGTCAGTGAGATTTCTCAGTATCCTCCCAATAAAGTCCTTTTACTGCTTCAGCTATCTGGAGTTGATTTCTGATATTTCTACCTAACACACACAGCCTGAGTGGCTAATCTGTGGACCAGTCAAACCCCAGGTGAAGTCCCCTGGTGCTCACTAGACCTAACCAGTTCTTGCTCACAAACAGAAGTAATGAATCATGCAGGTCACCAACATTTAGTGACTGAAATGACGTAGCATTTCTTAATAATAATTATTTGAAAAAGTGATTACTTATGGTTGTTATCAATAACAGCATAATAAAACCAGGTCCAACAAAAAATATGTTAATGTATTGTAACAATTCTGTCCCTAAATGTAGGCATTAGGTTACCATTTGACCTACAATTTCATGGATTTTTCTCCTTTGGGAAAGGTACCATTGAATCCATTCTATTCAGCATCCATAGAATGTTTCTATTTTCTTTTTAAGAGATAAGATCTCACGACGTTGCCCAGGCTGTTCCTGGACTCCTGGGCTCAAGAGATCCTCCCACCTCAGCCTCCTGAGTAACTGGGACTACAGATGCCAAAACCACACCCAGCTCGGCATCTACACAGCTTCAACCAAGATACTTATTTAGATTTTTAAAAATAGTTTATAAGTAGGAGATAATATGAGAAAGGCAGAAATTTACATTGATTACTCAAAAGCTGAGAAAACAGGCAACTCTGTAAGAACAAATTTACTCTGAAAGTGAATTTCACCAAAAACCTTGCTTAGACACTGTTATAGGCTGAATTAAGTCCTCCAAAGATTCACACACTGGAGTCCTAAACCCTAGTACCTCAAAATGTGACCTGTTTGAAGATAGGGTCTTCAAGAGTGAGTGCAAATCCAAGATGACTGGTGTCCTTACAAGAAGATGAAATTTGGACACTAACGCATGCAGAAGAAAAGACAGATGAAAAGACAGAGAAAGATGGTCATCTTCAAGCCAAGGAGAAACGCTTGGAACACATCCTTCTCTCGTGGACCTTTACAGGAATCAACCCTATTGACACCTTGATCTTGGATGCCTAGTCTTCAAAACTGTGCAAAAGCAAAATTATATTATTTAACCCATCTAGTCTGTGGTACTTTGTTATGGAAGCCCCAGTAAACCGATACCAGTGTCATAGCAACAATAACAGCAAATACCTATTCAAGTTACTAAATGGACTCCCTTGTCCATTAAAGGTATCCCCTTACTGCTGCTCTAAAATAAAAGAGTTGTGGTTTATTTTGCCAGGTACTATGCCAGCACAACCCAGCACATATTTTTAAATCCTGGTTATCCTCTTTGCACTAAAGAGTGTGGACAAAACAAAGCTGAGATGAGAAGGGTCATGGACTTCTGTACCCTATTGGCTAACATATAGGCAATAAAGGAAAACTGGAGACTGGCTGCCCAGGCACTGCTTTAAATGCTATATATATTTACTTAATATTTGTAACTTCTATGGAAGATAAGCACTATATATATCATCGCCATTTCATAGATGAAGAAAATGAGGCATCAAGAGGTTAAATAAGTTACCTAATGTCACACATGAAATAAGTAGGAGAATTTGGATAATAAATCTCAATCTGAATCCAAACTCTGTGCCCCAAATCTGTGCTTGTCACTGCTATACCTTACTGCCTCTTGGGTATAGATCTTTTCTGCAGAGGATGACATTTTCCCCCACCCCTAAGCTGTTACCAGCCAGACAAAATGGAAAGTTAGGTTTCATGGGTGCATCTATTTTCAAGTGTCCAAGCCCCTCTGATGAACCTGATACCCTCAGAGACATTGAAACTTGGTCTTATTTTAACAATCATGGTGTTACTGTAAGATATGAGTGATTGAACCAAACTTATCCTTCAACATAAGCACAAAATTGAGTACAACATAATTTGATGGAGTTATACAGGTGTCGTGCTGGTACCCTTGACCGTCACAGTGCTGTTGGTTATACCCATTTATCCAGAGATGACTATCAGGATGACTCAGTGGCAGGCAGCAATAGCACTGCCTTTGAAACTCCTTTCCATTTGGCACAATGCCCAGAGGAGCTAGGGGATGGGATAAAATAGTACCTGTCTCATAATGCTGTGAGACTTAGTGGGCCCTCAGTGTAAGTGTTAGTCCTTTTTCCCTTTACAACCAAGTGATAAAGCTTTGCTCAATGCAGATGAAACTGTTGGTTATAAACTTGTGTTTGGGGATATTTTAATTCATTTTATTAAATTAAACCTCTTCTCATGACTTTTGCAGAGCTAATGAAAAATTAGCCTGTGTGCATGCAGATTGGAAAGATACAGGCTTTGCCCAGTCTGTGCACTCAGCATGCAGATGAGAGTAAGACACTTGCTGCAGGAATACCTTCAGCTCAGCAGCTGCCTATAAGGAAAGGAAACTCAGGATATATAAAAACAGAGAAGTCACATTCTCCCTGCAAAATCAGCATTCTAAAATGATGATCCCATCTCATCCCAGTCCTGTGTTGGCTAGACTCCCCTGTCCATTAAAAGTGTCCATTTCCAGCTGCTCTAAAATAAAGGGGTTGTGATTTATTTTGCTGGGCACTGTGTCAGCACAGTCTAGTGCATGATTTAAAATCCGTGTTTTCCTCTTTGCACAAAAGAGTTTGGACAAAACAAAGCTGGGATGAGCAAGGTCATGGACTTCTGTACCCTACTGGCTAACATATAGGCAATAAAGGCAAAATAGAGACCAGCTGTACAAAGTTTTGCAGACCGTGGGAAGTGGTGTTGCCAAGGTGATAATTTAGAACTAGACCGGAGAGGCTGGTGCTAACAAGGACAGGAGACCCAAGGAACATTTCCTGAAAGGGAAGAGAGAAACTCAGAGGGAATTCACCAGCAGTTGGTAGGATTTCCATGTTTTGTCTGAAATATGTATTTCTAGCCTTCCTTATGTTGGACAATTGTGTTTGGAACTCTGAACTCTGAACACAGTAGACTTATCACATCCTGACTGTCAGAGATAATTTAAAATCAGATGAGAGGGAAGGAAGGAAAATTGAGAGTCATGGTTGTCATCCAATCCAAGCCTGGTAAAAAGCATTTGATAATGATCTATTTATAGAGGCATGTAGGATGGTCATGAGGAACAGAGCCCAGGCCCCAGCTCTGATGGATTTTGTGAGGGACACTCACCAGTTTAGGAAAATCATATAATCTATTGGTACTTCAGATTAGATCACCAACAAGAATGAGTAAGACCTATGGAATTTTGTATCAGAGGGAAAAAACAGGAAGAGTTCATACATTTAGTTTGAAAAAGTCATTACTTTGATTTAAAAACTAAACCACATTGTCAGAGAACAATAGATCAGCCTATTTATTTATTTATGCCTAATTCATGTTGCCTACTGAGGCTCAGTAAGTGTTCTGATTTCTGAGCCAACACTCTATTTGAATGAAAATTTGGGTTTTGCTAACGGAAAGCCAACTCCTGGCAGGCCTATACTGAACTCAGAACTCAACTCTGTGTGCCTCAAGTCATTTGCTCACTTCCCTTGTTATAGAAACAATGGACGTAATTTGTTAACAAGAGAGAAAAGTTCTGGACTAAAACTTGTGGGCTGTGGTTGCTATTCAGCCATGAAGAGTTCATCCTTTAGAAAGTAGGAGGAAGGACATGGAGGAAAGGAAATTTCACTCAGGCACGGCCCTATAACAACACAAGATTTAGGAATGAAAAGAATCTCCAGTCTAATATCCTTGTTTTATGAAACGATGAGGAAACTGAGGCACGGATGGGCTAAGTAACTTGTCTCAAAGTCACACAGCTGAATTACTTGTTGTGTTGGTTAACAGAAATGTTAAGATCAGCTCAATCATTCCACAGTTACAAGAAATAATTAGAAGGCATCCCATCTACAGCATATAAACCTGATCAGCTGGGTGTGGTGGCTCACACTTGTCATTCCAGCACTTTGGGAAGCCAAGGCAGGCAGATCATTTGAGGTCTGGATTTCCAGGCCAGCCTGGCCAGCATGATGAAACCCTGTCTCTATTGAAATACAACAATTAACCAGGTATGGTGGCAGAGGGGCGGCTGAGGCGTGAGACTTACTTGAACCTGGGAGGAGGAGGTTGCAGTGAAGCAAGACCATGTCACTGCACTCTAGCCTGGGTGACAGAGTGAAACTCAAAAAAAGAAAGGAAAGGAAAGGAAAAGGATGAAAGGAAAGAGAGAGAGAAAGAAAGAAAGGAAAGAAAGAGAGAGAGAGAAAAACAAACAAACCATAGTTCAAAAAAGTTCAGTAATCTGCAGAGATCACAGAAATGGAGGGGCAGCAGGATTTGAACCCAGGCTGATGTGACTCCAAACTCCCAGATATCACCCAATATCAACAGCATGTTGTGCTAGCAACCTTCTGTGCCCCTATGGACAAGCAGGATAGGGGCATCGCACAGGTTCCATTCATCGGAAGGGAGAACTTCTTGCCCACACGTAAGCGCCTTGGACTCAGCTAAATCCAGAGAACTCTTAGTCTCACCTAATCCCAAACTGCTAGATTTCAAATTCCAAAGGACTCATTTTGCCTCTCAGTAGCCCCAGCACAGAGATGTAGCCCAACAGTTTGCACTGAGCATTCCAGATTCCAGAGTGGAGCCCGGCTGCACAAAGCCACTGAAGCTGTGAGTTGCAGCAGGGCTCACTGACCCTAGCAAAGGGCTCTGTGCTCCCAAGCCTGGAAGAGCATTATTTTAGGGATCGTGGATGACAGCTGCTGCAGTTTTGTGGGTGCCCAGCCCCTCTTCACCACATCCTTAGGAATCTTGGTGATTCCAGGCTTTCTGGCCCAGAGCAATCAGCTACTGAAGTCTAAGAGTTACTTTATTAAACTGGTTTCAAGTCACATGCTTTCTTTTATAGGACTGCAAGGAAACGAAAGCTGCCAGCCTATTGTCTGTACTGTACATAGCCACTTCTTTCTTGGTGAAATTTCTGCCAGCTCCTGTGTCCCCATCCTGAGTGCAGAAGGGAAGTAGCAGAAGAATTGGTTTTGCCAAAGAACGTTTAAAATGTTAACCAAGGCCAGTGTCATGCCCCTGTTACCTCAGCAACCAAGCTGAGGCAGAAGGATCGCTTGAGGCCTGGAGTTTGAAGCCAGCCTAGAAAATGTAGCAAGACCATGTCTCTACAAAATATTTATTAAAAAGTTATTGGGCATGGTGGCATGCACTGTAGTTCTAGCTGCTCAGGAGGCTGCTGTGGGAGAATCACTTGAGTCTAATTCAAGGCTACAGTGAGCTATGATTGCACCCCTGCTGTCCAGCCTGGGGAGCAAAGCGAGATCCCATCCCACAAACACATAAATAGTCTCTACTTTCTGAGTATCTTATTCCCCACTACACTCTGCAGGCTGAATGTTTTATCGAGTTCCACAGTGCCTTTGCATTTCTTATGCATATCTAGAGGATGAGACACCGTAAGAGAGTGCTTCTTGTTTTCAGTTTCTGTCATTCTCATTACCTTTCCAATGGTCAACAGCTAAATAGGCCACTAAATTTGATTTAAGAAAGGAAAAAAAAGAGAAACACATACATCTACAAACACCTTACTTAGTTCGGCCTGAAGTAGGTTTGCCCTCTTTTTCTCCCCTTTTCTAAACTCAGACGTGCACAGGTAGAATGGCTGAAATGACTCTATAGAAGAATGTTTTATCTCCACGTTAAATGCCTCAGATCTCAGCTAATCTTGCAGAGCTGGACAGGATCTTTGAACAGGTTGATTGATGTAGGGGTTGGGAAAATCTCCCCCCTGGGGAAATTCCTCAGTCCTCTGACAGCCAGCCTCTGTGCAGGTGAGGGCATGTACGTGGGGCAGTCTTGGAGTGTGTTCCTCCCTTGGTGAATTCACAGAGTACAAGGGGCACCACAGGAGGGGCTGAAGGCTCCTGTCACTCTCCCATAAAGCCCCTGCATCCATGCAGCACAGGGCACGACATCATTAGTAGAGATGGTAGGAATGGGATGATTTGGATTCAGGCGACTGGGGTCAAATCCCACCTCCACTGCTCACTCAGTAGGCAACCTCAGTATATCCCTGAACTTCTCTGTGCCTCAGTTTACACATCTGTATAACAGGAATAATACCTGCTGCACAGTACGGCTACGGTTTTGTAAATGATACAGCACTATTGTCTGTAATAGCAGTAACCTTAAGGAGATGCTGAAGACTCTTCTCAGATTTGTCCCAGTGCTTACATCTATTACATTTCAGGGGACTAGGTTTGAAGATAAATTTCATTATCCTTGTCATCACTGATATCTTCATGAGTCAAGTACCACAAGTCGACCAGGCATCAGATGAAACATGGTCATCAAAATGAACCCTGAAAGGCCAGTTGGTCAAGATATTTCAGACACTGAAAATATGCTCTACGCACTGGTCACACCCCCGAGGCCTCAGCAACATCACATTCCTTCACTTAGACCCACATGCAGACCAAGAGCATCTCGGGGCCATTTGAAACTCTCTCAACCCACCGCCTCTCGCTATCTGGGTTGCACACTCAGGCGGTCTGATTCCTGCCTGGTGAACCACATTGAAACCAAGGGAAAGAGAGCTAATGTAACTGGTTGAAGTCATTTCCAGAAATACGCTACTGGGGACATGTTAAGAATGTATCTGGGTTCTAAACAGGAAATCATAATAATCAGACTAATGCAGCACCCAAGTTACTTCAGGGGAAAATGACTGTTACAAAATCAAGTTGCAGACACACCAAGCTCCTCATCAGAAATAGAAAGAGGCTTCCTTTTTCATTACACCTCTTTATTCCAGTAAATTTCTTGCTCATTCTAGAATGAATCTCAACTATTCACAATCCCTATCATTGTTCCTGAAATAACACCCTCATAAATTATGCCTACTCTGAAATACAGCTTGACCTGTGTTATCGTTAACAGCAGCCTTAACATATGGTCCCAAGTGAACCACGTAGACAGCCTCAGAATTACGGCAAATTTAAAGTGATGCCGAAGGAAGAAAATATATACGCCTTCTAACTGACTCAGAAACAGGTTTCCTACACCCCCTGCAGTCATGTGCCACGCAATGATATCAGGCAACAATAGACTGAGTACACGACAGTGAAGCCGTAAGATTAGAACGGAGCTGAAAAATTCTTATCCCCTGATGACATACTGATGATCCTGATCCTGTGTAGGCCCCGGGCTAATGTATGTGTAGCTGTCTTTGTTTTTAACAAAAAAGTTTAAAAGTAAAAAAAATAATAATAACATTCAATGAAAAAAAAACTTATAGAATAAAGATATAAAGAAAATATTTTTGCATGGCTATACAATGCATTTGTGTTTTAAGCTAAGTGTTATTCCAAAAAAAGTTTAAAACGTTAAAAAGTTTATAAAGTTAAAAAGTTACAGTAAGTTAAGGTTGATTTATTATTGAAGAAAGAAGAGTTTTAAAATAAATTTAGGCCAGGCACAGTGGCTCACATCTGTAATCTTAGCACTTTGGGAGGCCAGGGTGGGCAGATCACTTGAGGTCAAGAGTTTGAGACCAACCTGGCCAACATGGTGAAACCCCATCTCTACCAAAAATACAAAAATTAGCCAGGCATGGTGGTGGGCACCTGTAATTCCAGCTGCTGGGGAGGATTAAGCAGGAGAATCACTTGAACCCAGGAGGCAGAGGTTGCAGTGAGCTGAGATCATGCCACTGCACTCCAGCCTGAATGACAGAACGAAACTATCTCTAAATAAATAAATGAAATAAAATAAATCTAGTGTAGCCTGAGTGAACAGTGTTTATGAAGTCTACAGCAGTGTACGGTAACATCTTAGGCCCTCACATTCACTCACCACTTACTGTCTGACTCACCCAGAGCAACTTCCAGTGCTGCCAACTTCCTTCATGGTAAGTGTCCTTACAAGTGGATCATTTTTTATCTTTTATACCATAACCTTCTCTATGCTTAGACATAAATACCAATCATTGTGTTATAACTGCCTACAGTATATTCATCACAGAAACATGCCATACAGTTTTGTAGCCTAGGAGCAATAGGCTATATCACGTAGCCTGGGTGTGGAGTAGGCTATACCACCTAGAGCTATGCAAGCACATGCTATGGTGTTTGCGCAACAACGAAATTGCCTGACAACGCACTTCGTAGAACATATCGTTAAGTGACACAAACTGCATTTCAGCCCTCTGTGCCCTTGTTCTTTGTATACGTACTAATAGCTTCGAGGCATGGGGAGTCATTTAGCATTAACAGGCAATGAAAAGTAGAATTTTTCATTGTTTCAGAAAGTGACACGTAAGCAATCTAGAAAATGCAGCCAAGATGGAGAAGAGGAAAGAATAAAGGGAAGAAGGGGGGAGTAGAAAGGAAAACCATGACAACTTGCCTCATGTCCTGAATCTGATGAGCTCAGGCTGTCCAGCACATGCCCTTCAGGAAGGTGGTAGGGCAGGCTTGGGCTGATGCTGGGAAAATTCTCCTCTACTCTACAGAACTCAGGTGTCTTCAATACAGTGTAGTCCATTTTGTTCTTTTTTCTTCTGTTTCTTAGCGATGGGCTTGCCTTGTTAGTGTTTGGCTAGAAATGAGTACATTATCATCGACCACTGACAAAGCAACAGGACATCTTCTGTCCCTGGGCACACGCTGGTTACCCATCAATCACTTTTTATTGACCTTGAACTAAGATCCATAAATTCAAAAACTGCAATTTAAAATTTTCGTAGGCAAACTAATGGAATGTCAACTTCTACAATGCTGATTCTTCAATAACACACTTGAAGGGCATAGTCCCCTGCCAGTGATGGAGCTCTGTTTGCTGACTTTTCACCAAGGGGAGGAAGGAAGGAATACTTAGTGAGCCTCCAGTGTGTGCCAGGCACCATGTGGGGTGCTTTACATATATGATACCAAATCTAAGTTGCCACCAACCATAACATGCCCAGCAGGAAAGCAAACCTACTACCGATTAACTAAAGGATGCCATCCACGGTGTATTTACTGGGAAGCTAAGAGAGTTTCAGCCTCAGGGCCCCTCATTTGCATGGGCCCTTCCAATATTCTGGGACAGGGGCCAGCGGTGTGTTGACGTGGCCATATATTTTTGTAAAATTTGCAAAAGATATTTTAAATGCAATCGGTTAGACCACTGTCTCTTTCCACTCTGACTTCCCCTCTGTCACACTTCCCCTTACGTGGGTGGCACTGGAGTGGCCATGGGTGATTTGGGGATCCTATTAAAGAGGAAGTTGAGCTGGGAATACATTTAGTCTGGGTTTAGTGGAACGTGTGTATGTGGCCTGTGCATTTAACTTACTGCTGGGCATGCTGGTATAGAAATGGCTTCACTGCTTCTCCCCTCCACCACACCGGCTCTCCTGGCAGTCAGATGCTCCAGTGCAGGCCTCCAGGTTGTATCCAATATAAACACATCCCACCACATGCACCAGCAGCATATGGCATGGGTAGCAGAAAATAAATAAGGTGTGAAGTGTGTGAGCCAGAAGTTGGTCTCTGGAAAATTTTCCCAAATCTCATAGCTCATATAGGAAAGAAACTTGATAGAGCTTTTCCCAAATTTGACAACAACCCTCAAGATTTATATGATATTACCAAAAATAGTTGTGAAGCTGGAAAACACACACTTTACTGTTGATAGTAAAAAATAAATTTCCATAAACCACTGAGAAGGAAGAGTGAATTGTTTATTTATTCTCTCTATAGAAAACCGACATAATGAATTCATTGTCATACAGCCCACCCCCTCCAAAAAAAGCAGAGCAGAGAAGTATGACAGAAGGCAGTTGATTTTTACAAATATTATGATATTTTTGCGGCATTTTATGTTGTTTGTGATTTGTATCAGCTTTTTAAAATTTGTGGTTTGTAATTTATTTTCTCATTTAAACAAATATTCATGTTCTTACCCAATTTTACACTTATTATTTTCTATTCTCTTTTTTTAAAAAGGTCCCTGAACAATATAAAGTTCAGGTCCCATAAAACTGGGGTTGTCTAGACCCCTGGATGCCATCTCAATTTCAGAGAACATTCTAATATATGTGTGGAAATATGAACCTTAGACCTCATTAAATACATAGCAGGTATTATTTCACTGAATTTCACATAACAATACTGGGAGGGAGGTATGTCATTTTACAGACGAGGAAAGTGGGCTCAGTAAGTTCAGGCATTTTCCCAAAATTACTGCCATGGCTAACTGGCAATGTTCAAAACTTAAAGCCACAAAGTGAGGCCTGTACTTTTTGAGGAGCCCTAACGTTCCTCTATCTCTACTGAATTAGTAAAATGCAGAATCAGGATTAGAACCAGCCTTTTTACCTGAAACCTTGAAGCGTTACCACAACCTCTTTGGAAAAGAACATCCACTACCTCCTTATAGAAATTTATATTTCCTGTTAATCCTCCAAAAAGATATTTCATTTTCATTCTTATGTGTAATTTTGCAATTAAATGACTATTTTCTGTTCAGGAGTTTTAGGGATTTGACAAAGGACCCGTCTCCGAACTCTCCTCCCAACTGCTGTCCCCCCTGCCCAGACCCATCAGAGAGGACTTTGCCATTAGACACTCTTTGAGTTAAAACATAAAAGCACCTTCCTCCCAAAATGCATATGTATGCTTAAAAGTAGAAACTCAATGAGGAAGCTATTCTTCATCATTAAGAACTCAACAAGAATGTTTATTTCAAAAGCACTAACACCAGCAGGATTCCTGGGAGAAGGTGCTACAGGGTTTGTTTTGTTATGGAGGTGGGGCAGACACAGAGGGTCCCAGGCAGCCAGAAGGTACCAATGCTGTGGCCATTTCCACTCTTAAAACTAATCAGGCCAGTGAGGTGGCTCAGGCCTGTAATCCCAGCACTTTAGGAGGCCGAGGTGGGTAAATCACTTGAGCTCAGAAGTTTGAGACCAGCCTGGGCAACACGGCGAAACCTTGTCTCTACAAAAAAGTACAAAAATTAGCCAGGCTTGGTCACGCATGCCTGTAGTCCCAGCTAGTTGGGAGGCTGAGGTGGGAGGATTGCTTGAGCCCAGAGGGCTGAAGCTGCAGTGAGCCAAGATTGTGCTACTGCATTCCAGCATAAATAGCAGAACCAGACCCTGTTTCAAAAAAAAAAAAAAACAGTCATTGGTTAGTTCCTGGTACAAAACTTCTCCTGGCTATTAAACTGATACCACTGAATCCAGTATTTCAGTCCTACTGCCACTGCCCCAGTGGGGACTGTCCATCCTTGCAGATATCATCACTGACACCAACTCCCTGTCTCCCTTCCCCATGATTTATGGGGAGAAAGCTGAGGTTTAAGGCAGTTGTCTAATTGGAGGTCTATGAAACGCCTTGAAATTACACAGCAATTTGTTGCAGGAGTAAGATGAGATTGCAATTTTTAAGGGAGACAGTCAAATACTAAAGGGATTTTTGAGCTCCCCAAAAGTTTAAGAACTACTGTTTTAGAAGAAAAGCACTGAAATAAAATTAGTACAAGTCTCAGAGGGATGCAGATACTAAAAACACAGTCAAGTGATGTCAGGTGGCACGTGTGTAGTTATGTGCGTAAGAAAAAGGTTGTTATGTTTAACTGGTGTGCAATGTTTTTAACTTGCTAATCAGTTAAGAAATTCTGGCTTTTACTAAATTATTAAAATAATTAGTTAAGATTTTCTCTCCTGACATGCCTATGTTATATATGTAATACTAGAGGCTTCATCAGGCTTCCATTTTTAACTTACTAGATCATTTTATTTTTAATAATACAACTGAATGAGAATCCTATTTTTGGCTCCAAGTCAGACTATAAACAGAAAATATTGAGCTGCATAGAAATCATCTTACCCCAGTTTCATTTTGACCTTCTATTCCACAGCCATTTGTTTAATAGATTTCGCTGTGTTTAGAAGTGCATTATTTATTACCTGAATCAAGCAGTAATTTGTTTCTGTTAATGCGAAAAACCGCTCTGCCAACTCAACCAGCTTCCTGCATCAATGAAACTCATGATCTCATTACAAGTTGCTTTAAGAAAAGAATGCAGCTTTTTCTTAAGAAAGCAGCTTCTCTGCCCGACCTTCATCTTGCTTCCTTAACTCATCTTCCTCTGGATGTGCCAAAATGCTTCTGTCTCAGATTTCTGTCCTGTTGGGTCCTTCCAGTCCTTAACCCACGACCCAACGGACAAATCTAATTTGGGCACCTGAGTCAGGTCTTTCCAGTTTGTGTCTTTGAGAGAAAGGATCTGCCCTTAGCTTGGGAGAAAGTGTAACCTGAAATAACACCCCCTTTAATCCGGATGTTTGTTCAGTGTTGGTTACATATTCATCCAAACCCACTGTACAGCTCCCTTGAGTACCACCTATGTAGAGGGTTTGTTATGTTTATTGCAAATATATGGACAAAGTTTTCAGGAGGTAGCATTTTTTAAATTTCCCAAATGTTTGGGTTTGGGGTTTGGTTATTTGAGGCTATTTGTTTATTTATTTAGAGATGGAGTCTCACTCTGTCGCCAGGCTGGAGTGCAGGAGTGCAACCTCGGCTCACTGTAACCTCTGCCTCTCGGGTTCAAGCGATTCTCCTTGCCTCAACCTCCTGAGCAGCTAGGACTACCGGCTTGTGCCACCCCACCCAGCTACTTTTTGTGTTTTTAGTAGAGATGGGATTTCACCATGTTGGGTTGAGGATGGTCTCCCTCTATTGACCTTGTGATCCACCCGCCTCGGCCTCCCAAAGTGCTGGGTTTACAGGCGTGAGCCACCGTGACCAGCTGTATTCTTTTTTATTTCTACAAAGATGATTGACCCTCCCTGCCCCTCTCCAGTCCTCCTAACCACAGCAGACCATGTGATGATGTGAAAGCAGTTAAGCCCCAAATCCTTGACATCATTCCCATATTTGGGGAATTTCCCACCTTAGGGGTCCTTACCTC
>PVKP010003846.1:0-57219 GCA_004027715.1 Plecturocebus donacophilus
TCCGGGATGGTCTTCAGCTTCCCCTCACTTCCTGGCCTGTGCTCCTCTTTCTGTTCCTTTGTCATTCCTATTGTGGAGGAGGATCAGCATTCTGTTTGCATTTGGACATTTTCCCCGCCAGGCTTCCAGCTCAGCCCACTCTCTGTGGATGGGGGCATTGACTATTGCCACAATCTTGGTTTCTTTTCTGTGTTACTCTCAGGTCCATGGCTTCTTCCTCATCTGTCCCTCCCGGTTCCCCCCATCCCCAACTTGTTTTGTTATGGTTGGGACTCTGTATCCTCTTTTAGAAAAGGAATTCGCCTTATTACTATATCCAATTATGAAAATAGAGGGGTGATTAAAAAATTCGAATAGTGCAGAAAGACGTCAAAAAGAAACAGTTGTCTGAAATCGCAGGCAAGGTGACTTGACTCAACGTTTTGGTAATTGGGAAAATAACATTCCAGGTGTGTGATAAAAGTCTCACACAGATTATACAATTTTACATATAACTTAATTTATTATATTTTCTGCTGTTTTACTCAATAATTTGTTCTGGGTTTTTATGTCAGTAAATATAAACAGTAATTTTAAAAGCTTTTTTGTCAGGAGTTTGAGACTAGCCTGGCTAACATGGTGAAACCCCATCTCTACTAAAAATAACAAAAATAAGCCAGGAGTGGTGGTGGGTGCCTGTAATCCCATCTACTTGGGAGGCTGAGGCAGGAGAATCACTTGAACCCAGGAGGTGGAGGTTGTAGTGAGTCAAGATTGTGCCACTGCACCCCAGCTTGGGCAACAGAGTGAGACTCCATCCCTAATTTAAAACAACAACAACAACAAAAAGGTTGGGCATGACGGCTCACACCTGTAATCCCAGCACTTTGGGAGGCCTAGGTGGGTGGATCATTTGAGGTCAGGAGTTCAAGACCAGCCTGGCCAACATGGTGAAACCCCGCCTCTACTAAAACTACAAAAAATTAGCTGGGTGTCGTGGTGCATGCGTGTAATCCCAGCTACTTAGGAGGCTGAGGCAGGAGAATCATTTGAACCCAGGAAGCAAAGGCTGCAGTGAGCTGAGATCCCGCCACTGCACTCCAGCCTGGGCGACAAAGGGAGACTCCATCCATCTGGGTGGGTGAGAGGGGGTGGAGTAGCTTTTGTGGAACAGTTCAGAGGAACACAGAAGAGAGATTGTGCTGATGCCCTTCATCCCTGTCGCTGTCCTAGGTAACTGTCTGTGCATGGCCAGGGTAATTATTTAACTAAATAGTCATTAAATATTCTAGTTTGTATCTTTTAAAGAGAACTTTTTTTCTTTTTTTGAGAGAGTCTCATGCTGGAAAGCAATGGCAAGATCTCAGCCTACTGCAACCTCCGCCTCTCAGGTTCAAGCAATTCTCCTGCCTCAGTCTCCCAAGTAGCTGGGATTACAAGCACCCACTACCAGGCCCAGCTAATTTTTTGTATTTTTAGTAAAGATGGGGATTTGCCATGTTGGCCAGGCTGGTCTCAATCTTCTGACTCAGGTGAGCCACCCACCTCGGCCTCCCAAAGTGCTTAGATTATGGGTGTGAGCCACCGCACCTGGCCTCAAAGAGAACTTTTAAAAAAGTACCCCAGGCCTCAAATAGAACTCTTAAAAAAATACCCCAGGTCAGGAGCAGTGGCTCATGCCTATAATCCCAGCACTTTGGGAGGCCTAGTCAGGCAGATTGCCTGAGTTCAGGAGTTATCGACCAGCTTGGGCAACACAGTGAAACCCCGTCTCTACTAAAATACAAAGAATTAGCTGGGGGTGGTAGCATGCGCCTGTAGTTCCAGCTGCTTGGGAGGCTGAGGTAGGAGAATTGCTTGAACCCAGAAGGCCAAGGTTGCAGTGAGCTGAGATCTCGACACTGCACTCCAGCCTGGTGACAAGGAGACTCTGTCTCAAAAAAAAAAAAAAAGACAGTTAACAATAATTCATTATTATTGTCACATAGGCAGTGTTCAGAGTCCACTGGTTGCCTCAAAATTGGAACAGCTTGTTTGTATCAGGGTCCAAGTTATTTTTTAATGGCTGCATGGGTATGCTATTTGTATGTATCCTCATTTAATCCATCCTATTAATGGACTGTGGACTGAACGTCATTTACATGATAAAACCTTATCCTTCTAAAGGGATGGTGTTAGGAAGTGGGGCCTTTGGGAGGTGATTAGCGGTTATGTATAAGGTCCTGAGGGCAGAGCCACCACAATGAGATACATTCTCTTAAAGAGGCCCCAGAGGGACTTTGTTCTCTTTCCGCCTTGTGAAGACTCCATGAGGATCCGGAGTCAGCCTCAGTGAGGACTCAGAGGCCAGTGATCGCTGAGTAGCCAGCCTCAGCTACCAGAAAGCGGGCCCTGATCACCGACTTCTACCCTTTAGAACCGTGAGAAATAATCTGTTCTTTGTAAGGCACCATGGCTTTGGTGCTTTCGTATAGCAGCCTGAAGAGACATGTAGGTTGTTCGCAATGGTTTGTCTTTATTTAATTACGTCTGTGATGAGTATACTAGAATTGGGTTTGGCTCTCATTTCCTCAGGCTGAAGCTCCATTTGGAGTTGCCCTAAAATTGTTGGCAGAGGAATTCCCAAATAGGAGTTCCCTAGTCCCTGTGGAAATCGGACTTGTTGGGACTCCAGAGAAGGGAGCACCAAGCTCCAGTGTGACTGGTCCAAAGTGTTCATTAGGGAATCTTACCGGGTGCTGTAGCATGTGCTTGGATAGACACTCAGAGAAAAGGATGTTCTGCTTAGCTGTGTCCCTGTCAAGTGTCACGGTATTGAGTTTATAGGAACAGTTCAGGAATTTGGCTCAGGGCCGGTGCCAGTTTCTTTCCGCATTTTGGATGACAATTCAAACATCTTTGTTTGTGCCTGGGAATATTCACAGTCCCAGCTTGGGTTCAAGCCTGCGAGAGAAACGCAGCTTCCCAGCTCACAGAGTAGTCAAAGCACCTGGTGTTTCTTGGTCAGGACAGGAGAGAAAGTGGGAGAACTGGGGGACATCACAGCTCCTCTTGCTGGGTTCTTGGAGGTGGAGTTTCAGGGTCACGGAGGAGGGACTGTGAGAGCTGGGCAGGAGCCCGGCACTAGAGCCGGGTGTGTCTGTTTACATCTCTGCCAGTCCAGCGGTGGAGATTTTCCTTTACATTTGTCTCAGTATGAGTGGGATGGAATGCAGTGGCTTATGTGTTCACAGCTTAGAGTCTCTCGTGTATTTTCCCAGGAGAAGTTTGTGCTTTTAAACAGTTCTTACCAAAGCATGATCTGACTGTCCATTTGGGTTAAGTTTTTCTTTAGTTTTAAAAACAATGATACTCAGGAAAGTTTTAACGTCTGGCAAATGTTGATCTTGCATATAAGTTTATTGGTTATTATATTTTAAGTGCTGTTATCAGTGAGTTTTTCCTCATATTTTTGCATTGGTTTTGCTTTCATGGTTATTTGTCTATTTTTCTTAAGGACTCTTAGGACTGAAAAAACCTGAATGTGAGTGATTACATACTATAGAATGCACAGATTTTAAGTACAGAGCTCAGTGATTTTTAAAAACCTTTCACACTTGTGTCACTACCACTCAGGTGGTGCTGCAAGCCATACAAGAAGTCCTCCTGGGTAGTGCCCTCCCTCTGGGGGGGTTCGCTTCTCATGCTCAATGTCAAGCCTGTGAGAAGTCAACTATGCTTCCAACAGCAATACTTTGTTCCATGAATGTACCTCCTTTACCTGTTGTTTTACTGTTAAAGGAGTTTGATTACGACAAGCTAGTTTTAAACATCTTGCCACAGGCTTTGGTGTACACCTGTGTGTGTTCCTGTTGAGTGTTTAAACAAAGTGGCACAGCGGGGTGGCAGGGCAAGGGTGAGCCCGTGGGGTCTCCCTCTCATGCCCAAAAGTTTTCCAGAGGGTGCAGCACGCGGGAGCCTTCTCCTGCTCCTTGGTTGATAGCATTTGCTATCACTATACAAGTTTTCAGCTGTTTTGTTTGTTGTGCGTTGGTTAGGATTGGGGTTTCGATTTGCATTTCATGGCGATTAAACATGTTGAACACTTTTTCTTGTGCTTTCTGGCTTTCAAATAACATTTGTTGTTAGATTCCTATTAGAGTCTCTGGGTGTGGTGGCTCACGCCTGTAACCCCAGCACTTTGGGAGGCAGAAGTGGGCAGATTGCGAGGTCAGGAGTTTGAAAACAGCCTGGACCAGCATGGTGAAACTCCGTCTCTATTGCAAATATAAAAATTAGCTGACCCTGGTGGCGAGCACCTGTAATCCCAGCTCCTCAGGAGGCTGAGGCAGGAGAATCCCTTGAACCAGGAAGCGGAGGTTGCAGTGAGCCGAGATGGCGCCACTGCACTCCAGCCTGGGTGACAGAGCGAGTCTCCGTCTCAAAAAACAAAGAAAACAAAAAACGGGGTTGCGGGGGCGGCTATTTGTCTCTGTATGGTGATTTGTAGGGCTTCTTTGTCCATTTTCAACACACACCTAGGTCATTTCTTTGTAGTGTGTCCTCCCTGTCTCTGGCTTTTAATTTTTTTTTTTGAGACTGAGTCTGGCTGTCTCACCTGGCCTGGAGTGCAGTGGTGTGATCTCGGGCTCACTGCAACCTCCGCCTCCCGGCTTCAAGTGATTCTCCTGCCTCAACCTCTCGAGTAGCTGGGACTACAGTCACACGCCACCACGCCTGGCTAATTTTAATATTTTTAGTAGAGGGTAATTTCACCATATTAGTCAGACTGGTCTCCATCTCCTGACCTCATGTGATTCACCCACCTCTGCCCCCCAAAGTGCTGGGATTACAGGTGTGAGCCACTGCGTCCAACCTATTCTTGATGTAGCCTGCCACCACTGCAATCGCCATCACTACTCATTGACCAAAAATTTAGTAATTGTCTTGCTTTTATTAATCTTCAGCGCATATATAGCTCACATATCTTTTTCTTTTTCTTTTTCTTTTTTTTTTTAAAGATGGGATTTCACCATGTTGGTCAGGCTGGTCATGAACTCCCAACCTCAGGTGATCCGCCCGCCTTGGCCTCCAAAGTGCTTGGATTACAGGCATAAGCCACCACACCCGGCCAGCTCACATTTATTTTAATACATGTTAGAAATGTTTTTAATCTTCCTTTAGAACTTTGATGTTTTTGTGGCCAGAAATATGCTGCAGGAATTTAACTCTGGTTTTTATTAGTTAGCCTATGGTAATTAATAAAACTAATTTTATTAATTCTTGTTATTTGTCGGTTTTATTAAAGCCACAGTTTCTATTAAGTGAGGATTTACTGTGCAGTTAATATATATGTATATATATACACACACACACACACACACACACACACACACATATATATATATATTTTTTTTTTTGCTCTGGAACTTCCTTTTAATGTCTTTTTGGCTTTTAGTGCCTGTGCTGAAATTCTCAACCTTGAGGTTTAATATCTTGGACATATTAATGATAGATATTTTAGGGTTTATTCCTGGTGATTTTGTTAGCCAAATCCCTGTATGTCTGTTTCTGTGGTTGTGCTTTTTGGTCATGACTTTTCCTTCCTGTCTGCTTGGATATTTCTTCATTGCCTGTTGGATATTTTATTTTACTTTATTTTTTTGAGGTAGAGTCTCGCTCTGTCACCCAGACTGGAGTGCAGTGGTGCCATCTCTGCTTAGTTCGACCTCTGCCTCCGGGGTTCAAGGGATTCTCTTGCATCAGCTTCCTGAGTAGCTGGGATTACAGGTGTCTGCCACCACACCTGGCTTATTTCTGAACTTTTAGTGGAGATGGCGTTTCACCATGTTGGCCAAGATGGTCATGAACAGGTCTTAACGTCTTTAATGTATGTTGATTTTTGTGTATGGTGTGTGATAAGGGTCTAATTTCATTCTGCATGCGAATGTCCAGTTTTCCCAACACTGTTCAGGAAGAGACTGTCCTTTCCGCATTGTGTGCTTGTGACACCTTTATCTAAAATTAGATGGCTTTAAATGTGTGGCTTTATTTCTGGGCCCTCGATTCTGTTTTTTTGGTCTATGTAGAGACCCACCTCTGAGCTTAACTGGTTCCTGGCAGCATTTGTTCTCTAGTGGGCTTGTGGCTCGAGTCACCCTCAGTTCCTTGCCACATGGGTGGCCCCCACAGGGCAGCTCACATCAAGGTAGCTGGCTTCCTCAAATAATGTGTGCATACATTAGTAAGACAGAAGTCAGGTTTGTCTCTTGGGACCTGATCTCACTTTTGCCAGATCCTGATAGTTAGAAGCAAGTAAGTAGATCAGCCCACCCAGTAGATCAGCTCTCACAAAGGGAGGGCTTTAGATGAGGCCATGATTTCCTGATCTCAGGATGGTTGGGCCATCCTGGAGGTCTGCACACCTTGCCTGGTGTGGGATTTCTTTCAGGCCTGCTTTCCTCAAGTGCCAAAAGAGGTACTGGCCACTCTAGGCTGGGGTTCTCACATCTAAGCGCCAGAGCAAACCTCCCCTCCAAGAGCCTCGGGTTGGACCTGTCTGAGTCCATGGCCAGATAAAAGAAAGATGCCTCTTGTCTGTGGGCCGTATTCATTCTGGAGTTTAAGGGAGTGTGGAGTTTAAGTGCCTACATGGGAGCTGCAAGAATGGGTTAAAGCAGAGAAGGAGAATCTAGGTGCTGAGTCAAGGAGTGTCAGGGGCTCCAGTGGGGCACAAACAACCAAGGCATTGGCATCAGGTTCCCACTGATAAGGCAGTTATTACTGTTGGTCTGTCTCCTTTCCAGGGCTCTCCAAAATATGTTTCTTTTCTTTTCTTTTTTCTTTTTTTGACATCTAGTCTCACTCTATAGCCCAGGCTGGAGTGTAGTGGCACAACCTCAGCTCACTGCTACCTCAGTCTCCCAGTTTTCAGTGAATTCTCCTGCCTGCGCCTCCCGAGTACCTGGAACTACATGTGTGCGGCACCACAGCTGGCTAATTTTTTGTATTTTTAGTAGAGATGGGGTTTTACCATGTTGACCAGGCTAGTCTCAAACTCCTGACCTCAAATGATCTGCCTGCCTCAGCCTCCCAAAGTGCTGGGGTTACAGGTGTCAGCCACTGTGTCCGGCCCCAGATCTGTTTCTCAGCTCCTTAAAATCACACCTAAAACTTGTTGTATTGATTAAAAGTGCAGGTATTATGCATTTTAATTTGCAATATTAGTGTTTTCTGCTTTGTAACATGGGAGATGTTTCTTCCAGTCATTAAATGTATCCTTCAGTGAAGTTAGATAGCTTTCTTCTTGGCTCTGCATGCTTTTTAAATATTAGAATTATCCCTGGGTATTTTGTGTTTGGATGGCTATTGTGGAAAGGATTTATTTTTTCTACCACATTATTGGTCATGTACAGGAAAGCTACTGATATAAATTTTTTTCTATTGATGTTTGTGGGGGCAAAGAGTGAATTTGTATGTGTCTTTGTTACCTTGTGGAACTGGTGCAGCCTCCATCAGATGGCGTCAGCATTCCTGCCTATCTCAGTGCTTCTGATCTTTAACTAATTACGATGCTGGTTATGGAGCAGAGACGTACATGTGGGTAAAAACTTGTTCAGTTAGAGTGGGCATTAACCTTATGAAGTGCGTTCCTGAGGCAGTGTGGCTAGTAATACGTGCATTTTTTTTTTTTTTTGAGACAAAGTCTCACTCTGTCACCCAGGCTGGAGTGCAGTGGCACAATCTTGGCTCACTGCAACCTCTGCCTCCCAGGTTCAGGCAATTGTCCTGCCTCAGCCTCCTGAGTAGCTGGGATTACAGGTGTGCACCACCATGCCCAGCTAATTTTTGTATTTTTAGTAGAGGCGATCAGGCTGTTCTCTTTGGTAGAGATGGTCATGTTGGTCAGGCTGGTCTTGAACTCCTGACCTTGTGATCCACCTGCCTCGGCCTCCCAAAGCGCTGGGATTATAGGCGTGAGCCACTGTGCCCAGCCAATACGTGCAGATTTCTAATGTGTCCATGTGTGGCTTTGTCTCCACTTCCACATTAGTAGATGTTTTCATTGTGCCTGGTAATAAATATCTACCAATGAGATTGGTTGTAATGTTCTGGTTCTGTGGCCTCATTTTCATATTTTTGTATCATTATTATACTTATTAAAACCTCTCCTTCTATACTTTTTTTTTTTTTTTGCCATGGAGTCTTGCTCTTGTCACCCAGGCTGGAGTGCAATGGTGCGATATTGGCTCACTGCAACCTCTTCCTGGGATCAAGCGATTCTTCTGCCTCAGCCTCCCGAGTGGCTGGGATTACAGGTACCCACCACCATGGCTAGCTAATTTTTGTATATTTACTGACCTCAGATTAAGCACCCACCTTGGCCCCCCAAAGTGCTGAGATTATGTGGCTCCTGGCCTCATACTGTTATTTGGCTTCCATCTTAGTGTTTTCTTACTTCTGTGCTGGAACATCACCGGCATTTCAGCTAGAAAGCCACAGCCTGGGCGCCAGATCTCCACGACCGCCTGTTCTTGTCAGTAGCTTTTTTTTGTTGGAAGGTCATTTTATTGGAACTCACTGGATGATCTGTTTATAATCATCTTTGGCTGCTTTTTTGCCACAGTGGCATAGTTGAGAACTTGTGATGAGGATCCAAGGACCCTCAAGCCTGAATTATTTATGGGGCAGCCCTTTAAGAAGAAGTTTTTGACCCTCTGCTTGTGTCTCCCTGACCCTTCCCGGGCCTATTCAGTCTAGACTGCAGGTCATTTGCTTCAGCACTTTCCCTTTTTTTTTTTTCTTTCTTTCTTGAGACAGTTTCACTCTTATTGCCCAGGCTGGAGTGCAATGATGAGATCTCTGCTCACCACAACCTCCGCCTCCTGGGTTCAAGCAATTCTGCTGCCTCAGCCTCCTGAGTAGCTGGGATTACAAGTGCTCGCCACCATGCCTGGCTAATTTTTGTATTTTTAGTAGAGATGGGGTTTCTCCATGTTGGTAAGGCTGGTCTCGAACTCCCGACCTCAGGTGATCTGCCTGCCTCAGCCTCCCAAAGTGCTGACATTACAGGCATGAGCCTCCTTGCCCAGCTGCTTCAGCCCTTTTCTTACCTGGCAAAATTCTTGCCCTTACAGAGTTTATATTTCAATGGGGGCTAATAGGCAATAAAGAATACTGTGAAGTGTATAAAAAATTAGAAAGTGCTAGAAGAGGGGCTGGGAAGAGTGAGTGGAAGTGGGAGGCTCTCACAGGCCACACTGAAGTTCAGGGTTTGTGCCCATCCTGGAAGCTCTTCTACCTATGTGCTAGGCCCACATTCCTTCCACATAGGGACCTTCCAGAGTAACTGAACTGTCTTCACACTGCTTTTCATCAGTGCCCTCCTTGGGGGCCTATGGATCCTCAGAGGAAGAGTCTCCTGGACTGAGCACATGGGCATGGTCACCAGAGGGCCATGTGACCAGGGGGTCGAGTGGCTGGGAGGGGAAGCTGGAGGAGTAGAAGCGGGAGGGCAGTGTGGGCAGGGTACCATCTCCTGTCTGCACAGTCTCTTTCTTGCTTAGGAGTTTGCACCTGTTGTGTGCAATGAGTCCAACTTCAGATTTATGAGAATTGTGGTCACTTGTGAATTTTTTTAAAAAGATGGCAGTAATAGGACCCTCTTCCAGGGCTCCCACTGAGCTTAAATCAGTGGCATTTGTAAAACCTGACACTCAGTGAGCACTAGAAAGATTTGCTAAATGAAGCAAAGTTATCATATTCAAATTTGTATTTCTTATCTGGATGTGGTGGCTCATGCCTGTAATCTCAGCACTTTGGGAGGCTGAGGAAGGCTGATCACCTGAGGTCAGAAGTTTGAGACCAGCCTGGCCATTATGGCAAAATCCCATCTCTACTAAAAATACAAATAATAATAATAATAATAATAATAATAAATTAGCAGGGCGTTGTGGCAGGTGCCTGTAATCCCACCTACTTGGGAGGCTGAGGCAGTGAGCTGAGGTCACACCGTTGCACTCCAGTCTGGGAAACGAGTAAAACTCTATGTCAAAAAAAGAAAAAAAACCCACAAATTTTTAGTTCTCATTTTTAATTGCCTTGTCTTTCTCTAGCAGAGATTTTTTTGGGAACTCATGTTTTACTTTTATTGCTGCTACTAATGGTATAGTTTAATAAAATATAGAAGAGAATAGTTAACTTTTATTTCCAGTAACTACAAATGATTGAGTGTGGTTTTTCTAAGAGAAATTAAGGATATTGTAGCTGAGTACATTTGCCATCAGTTTATACATTTTTTTTTTTTAGCAGCTTGACTTCCTGGTAGATTTTCATTGTGAGTATAAATTCTTCACAGGAAAATAAGTCTAGAACACTTATCTTTAAAATAATAGCAATTTCAGCAACACATTTAAAAATATAACACTTTGTATTTTGATGCTCATTGTCAAGTTCTTGTAGGTGACAGCATGTATGCTATAAAATGTAAGGAAGAAAGACTCCTGTGAATGGCACGTTTCAGGGAAGTAACAATTTTTTCAAGTCTGTATTTGTGGTTGTATGATTGACTAAACATTAACATGTAGGGCTGACTTAATATTAGACCATAATGAGGCTATAACTGGATGTATGTTCTTGTTTTGATAATTGTGTTCATTGATTAAATTGTTGGATGACCTTCAATCATCTTAATGTCTAAAGTGAGAGTGGAAAACCAGACTCACATATGACAGGACATGGGAGGTTATAAACCAGAGCCTTGGATTGCCTCAGGATCACACAGGATTGTCAGGAGCATGGTAGAGGTAATTTTTTGCTGTGTAAATAGGTATTTTGTTTTGACACTCATTATCAAGTTCTTGTAGGTGACAGCCTGTGTGCTACAAAATGTAAGGAAGAAAGACCCCTGTGAATGGCATGTTCCAGGTAGGTAACAATTTTTTCAAGTTCGTATTTGTGGTTATATGATTGACTAAACATTTTTTTTTTTGCTTTTATTTTCATTTTGTTATTCTTATTGTGTTTATTTTTCCAAATATATTTGATTCAAGGTTGTTTGTATCCTAGGATGCAGAGGACCGATTCTATTATAAATTGATTTCTGTAGGCAACAGCATAGTGGGATTTATAAAGCTGAATGCAACAGCAGGCATTGCTGTAGTCCCTGCACAGGTCTGTGTGCGGGCGCGCTGCATCCTCGGGTATTGTCCCTCTGTGATGGGGCCCAACTTGCTGGAGTTCCATTGAGGCAGGACTCAGCACTAGGCAGTGAACAGATCCCGTTTCTGAGGTATCTTCTATAGGTTCTGCTGCCATGGGGATGAGAAGCAACCTCTGCTTCACCCGTCTGCACCAATGTGTAAAGCCAATTTCCTACCAAAGGCAAAGAACACCACTGCCTCCCACCTGCAGTCCCTGACCCTGTGCAGTTTATACAGTGTCCCTTTATTCATAAGTTGTCATTGTGAATAAAGAAGTCAGTAGCAAAATGTTCCTCTTATGGAGTTATGAAATGGTATTGACATGGGGAACAATGATCTGCAGGGGACCTGCGGGCAGGCATGGCCTTGACACTGAGCAAGTGAGAAGGCAGCATCCTTTGACAGCTACTGTTTGTCCAACGTGCAGGTAAGTTAGTCCCAGTGACTCCAGGAGACCATGATGGTGATAATGCAACAGGGGTGCTAACTTGAAACAGTGGCCTTATGTGTGCTGCACTAAGAGCTTCACAGATACTCACACAGACCAATGTTGAGAGACAGGGAGCATCCCATGAGAAGTAGAAGAAGCTGAAGATGAGGAGCTGATCTCCTCACACTGTACAATAAGTCCCCTTTCATCCCTCGAGAGACCCCAGAGGATGCCTGAAACCACAGCTAAAACTGGCCACAAGATACAATGCTTTTTTTCTATACATACATACCTATGTTAAAGGTTAATTATGAAATTAAGCACAGACGTGAACCACCACACCTGGCTAATCCTGCTGAGCATACATGAACCATATGGCCTTCACACTTGATTTACACAACTGTTCTTAACCTTCTAGGTGTATCTACTAGGACTTAACCTCCTGGATTTACCTCCCTAGGTTTGCTTCCCTAGACTTGCCCCCTTTACTTACTCCTTAGATATCCCCTCCCTGGATGTAGACACCTTGCATTACACATCTGGATTTACTTACCTGGCCTGAACCATGTGGCCTTACCATCTAGGATTACCAATTTAGCTTATCTCCCTGGCCTTCCTACCTGGCCTTAATATTCTGGTCTCACTCACATGGCCTTACCCTTCTGGCCTAATGTGCCAAACTTTAAACTCTTAGCTTTAACCTCTTAGCTTTACCCAGTTAAACTCAGCCAAATAGTTGTATTGAGGGAGGCCTTAACTTACTGGCCTTACCCATATGGCCTTTTAAATAGCTTGGCTTCCAGACCCAGCCTTAACTTCCTGGTTTTGCCAACTTAGATTTACCCAGGCCTGGTCTAGACCCAATTAGCCTTTCCCACCTGACCTAACCCTATGGGCCTTAACCTCATGGCCTTAACAAGATGGATTAGCCAGCTAGATTTCCCAACTAGTCTTACTGATTATACATGACACACATGGCCCCTACCCTCGGTTTAGGAAATTGTACTATGTTTTATTTATTATTATTATTTTAATCAAACAGGCGTTAAAGACATGGATTTACCTCCCTAGGTTTTCTCCCCTGGTTTTATCATCCCTTTGCCCTTTTTCCTCGCTAAACCCCAACTCTATGACCAATCCCAAGCCCCAAACCCAGCCCCAGCCCCAGCCCCATAATTAGACATCTTGCATTACCAAGCTGGCCTTAACCTCATTACCTTTGTAACCTGGATGACGAAACATAGCTTACCAATCTGGGCTTCCCACTTGTCCTCAACCTTTCATACTAACTCACAATGGCCTTAACCTGCTGACCTAGTCTGTTTAGTGTTAACAAATTGACATTACCCAGGTTGAGTTAGCCACCTAGCTCTATTCAGGAAGGCCTTAACTTACTGGCCTAATCCACCCAGAGTTTTCAATCACTTGGCTTTTCCACCCGGTCTTAATTTCACAGTTTTGCCAACTTAGATTTACATACCTGCCCTGGCCTTTGCCTTCCAATATGAATCTCCTGGCCTCGTGCACCTAGCACACCCACCTGACCTTACCAGTATGTCGTTAATGACCAGTCCCTACCAAAGCAAAGCATCCAACTGTCAGAACTTCCCAGCTTACCCAATTGGCCTTCACAATTAGTATCAAGCTTCTAGTCTTCCTCAAGTGTCACAGCCTTACTGGCCTTTACCTGGAGGAGTCATTCTGCTCTATCCCAGCCTTTGGTTTTCCTTTCTTGGTTTTCACCTGGTGGCCCTCCCAGTGGCTGTATTTACCTGAACTTACCCAGTAGGCCTTTTTCACCTGACTTCATTAAACTTAGGGCCATACTGAACTGCCCTCTTGACATGCTTGGCGTTAGCCAGCAAGACATCAGCCAGCAAGACGTCATCAGCTGGCCTCATACTTATCTGCTGTTTACCACCTAGTTTTATCCAGTTGGTCTTCACATCCTCGCCTTCCCTGCACTGTCTTACCCACCTAGTATTTGCCTCCCATCTTCATTTGACTGGCTTGGCGACTTGCCCTTCATTCTACTGGGTGTTTTCCCTATTGATTTCACAGCCCGGTGTTAATGAAATAGTTTTTCATTGAGCTGGCTGTAGGTGAATGGTTTTAACAACCTGGCCAAACTCAGCCAACCTCAGTAATCCAATTGCCCTTATCACCTTACTGTATCCTCATAGTATGACAAACTTGAAATGATCCATCTAGCTTTATTCACCTCCTGGCCCTTCTCATCCAGGCTTCATGACTTTTCCTCAAAGTCCTGGCCCTACCCCACTGGCCATAACGTCCCACCATTGTCCATGTGTTCTTACTCATGTGCTTGTAATTTGTTGGCCTCAATCTCCTGTCAAGATGCAGCTGATTTTGCCTGCTAAGATTGACCCACCCGACTCATGAAGCTCCTGCCATTGCTCTCATGCCCTTGCTCTCTGGTCTTGTCCACCTCATTTTACAGCCCTGGCCAGACCCCATTAGCCATTCCCACCTGACCTAATCCTGTGGAACTTAACTTCATGGCCTTAACAACCTGGATTAGCCAGCTAGATTTTCTGACTAGTCTTACTAAACATACATGAACCACATGGCTCCCCATCTGTGGTTTACAAAACTGTCCTGTTTTATTATTTTTCAGTCTAACAGGACTTAAAGACCTGGCTTTACCTCGCTAGGTTTTCTTGCCTGGTTTTATCATTCCCTTGCCCTTTTTTCCCCTCACTGTACTCCCCACTCCATGCCCCAGTCTCAGCCGTAATAGCCCCAGCCCCAGCTTAGCCCAAGCCCCAACCCCAGACCCACACCAGCCCAGCCCCAGCCACAGTCCCAGCTTCAGTATTAGACATCTTGCATTACTGAGCTGGCCTTAACCTCATGATCTTTTCAACTTGGATGACCAAGATAGTTTACCAACCTGGCCTTCCCACCTGTCTCAGACTTTCATTCTAACTCACATGGTCTTAACCTCCTGACCTAGTCTGTTTAGTATTTACGTCTTGGTATTACCCAGGTAAATTTAGCCACCTAGCTCTATTCATGAAGGCCTTAACTTGCTGGCCTAAGCCACGCAGAGTTGTAAATCACGGCTTTTTGACCCTTTCTTAACCTCAGTATTGTTGACTTAGATTTACCCACCTGCCCTGGCCTTATTCATTCAGTAGGAATCTCCTGGCCTCATGCACCTAGCACACCCACCTGATCTTACTCTTGTGCCGTTAATATGACCCATCCTTAGCAACCCGAATCACCCAGCTGATCATACCTCCCCAGCTTATCCAGTTGGCATCCACAATTAGTCTCAAGCTTCTAGTCTTCCTCAAGTGTCACAGCCCTACTGGCCTTAACCTGGTGTCATTCTGCTCTGTCCCATCCTTTGGCTTTCTTGGTCTTACCTGGTTGCCCTCCTGCTGGCTGTATTTACCTGACCTTACCCAGTAGGCTTTCTTCACCTGACCTCATTAAACTTAGGGCCATGTACAGCTGTGATCTTGACCTGCTTGGCCTTAGCAAGCAAAACGTAATCTGCTGGCCTAATAGTTTTCTGCTGTTTACCACCTAATTTTATTTAGCCAGTCTTCACCTCCTCACCTTCCCTGCACTCTCTTACTCACCTAATATTTGCCTCCAGTCTTCATTTGACTGGCTTGGCAACTTGCCTTTAAGTTTACTTGGGTGTTTTCTTTATTGATTTCACAGCCTGGGGTTACTGAAATAATTTTTCATTGAGCTGGCTCTAGACACTGGTTTTAACAACCTGGCAGAACTCAACCCACTTTTGTAATCTGATTGCCTTCATCACCCTATTGTATCCTCATGGTGTTAAGCATCTGGCTATTATAACCTCCTGTTTTTGTCCAGTCTTCATGAGTTTGCCTAAAAATCCTAGCCATACCTGACTGGCCGTAACTTCCCGTGTTCTCAATTTTGTTTGTAATTTGCTGGCCTCAATTACCTGTCAAGACACAGATTTTATGTGCTAAAATTGACCCGCCAGACTCATAAAGCTCCTGCCATTGCTTTCTTGCCCTTGCTCCCTGCCTTTGTCCACCTCATATTATCAATCTGGCCATACCCCGTGAGCCTTTCCCACCTGGCCTTTCCGTATGCACCTTAACCTCATGGCCTTAACATCCTGGATTAGCCAGCTAGTTTTCCAGAGTAGTGGTACTGATCATACGTGAGCACATGGTGCACACCCCAGCCCCAGCTTAGCCCAAGACCCAGACCCAGCCCCAGCTGCAGCTCCATTATTAGACATATTGCATTACCGAGCTGGCCTTAACCTCATGACCTGAAGACTAACATAGTTTACCAACCTGGCCTTCCCACCTGTCCTCAACCTTTCATTCTAACTCCCATGGCCTTTAACTCCTGGTCTAGTTTGTTTAGTATTAATGTCTTGGGATTACCGAGGTGGAGTTAGCCACCTAGCTGTATTTGGGAAGGCCTTCACTTATTAGACTAAGCCACCCAGAGTTTTTAGTCTCTTGCCTTTTTGACCCAGAATTAACCCCATGGTGTTGCCAACTTAAATTTACCCACCTGCCCTGGGCTTACTCTTCCAGTATGAATCTCCTGGCCTCATGCACCTAGCACACCCACCTGACCTTACCCTTGTGTTGCTAATGACCCATCCTTACCATCTGAATATCCCAGCCTGCCTCCCCAGTTTATGCAGTTGGCCTTTACAATTAGTCTTAAGCTTCTAGTCTTCCTCAAGTATCACACAGCCCTACTGGCCTTAACCTGCTGTCATTCTGCTCTGTCCCAGACTTTGGCTTCCTTTCATGGTTTTCAACTGGTGGCCCTCCTGGTGGCTGTATTTACCTGACCTTATCCAGTAGGCCTTCTTCAAATGACCTCATTAAACCTAGGGCCATTTGCAACTGCTGTCTTCACATTCTTGGCTTAGGCCAGCGAGGTATCATCTGCTGGCCTCATACTTACCTGCTATTAATCACCTAGTTTTATGCAACCAGTCTTCACCTCCTCCCTTTCCCTGCACTGTCTTACCCACCTAGTATTTTCCTCCGGTCTTCATTTAACTGGTTTGGTGACTTGCCCTTCATCTTACTTGGTGTTTTCCCCATTTTTTTCACAGCCTGGGGTTACTGAAATAGTTTTTCACTGAGCTGGGTCTAGGCATCTGATTTTAACAACCTGGCCAAACTCAGCCGACCTTAGTAATCTGGTTGCCTTCATCAGCTTATTGTATCCTCCTGGTATGACAAAGTCGAAATCATCCATCTGGCTTTATTCACTTTCTGGCTCTTCTCGTCCATTCTTCATGACTTTACCTCAAAGTCCTGGCCGTACCCGACTGGCCGTAAGTTCCTGCCATTGTCCACGTGTTCTGACTTACCTGCTTGTAATTTGCTGGCCTCAATCTCCCATCAAGAACCAGCTGATTTAACCCAGCAAGATTGACCCACCCACCTTAAAGCTCATTCAGTGGCTCCCCTGCCCTTGCTCCCTGGTCTTGTTCACTTACTGTTAGGGCCCTGGCCAGACCCCATTAGCCTTTCCCACATGATCTAACCCTATGAGCCTTAACTTAATGGCCTTAGCGACCTGAATTAGCCAGGTAGATTTTCCCACCAGTGTTACTGACCATATGTGATCCACATGGCCCTCGACCTCGGTTTCTGAAACTGTCCTATGTTGTATTTATTATTTAATCTAACAGGCCTTAAGGATCTGGATTTACCTCCCTAGGTTTTCTTCCCTGGTTTTATCATCCCCCTGCCTTTTTCCCCTTGCTCTACCTCCAATTAGATGCCCCAGCTCCAGCCTGAGCCCAGCCCAGGCCCCAGATCCAGCACCAGCTTAGCCGAAGGCCCAGCCACAGCCCAAACTCAGCCCACCCCTAGCCCCAGCCCCAGCCCCAATTCCAGCCTGATAATTTGACATCTTGCATTACTGAGCTGGCCTTAACCTCATGAGCTGGGTGACCAACACAGTTTGCCAAGCTTGCCTTCCCATGTCCTCAACCATTCATTCTAATACACATGGCCTTAACCTCCTGACCTAGTCTGTTGGGTATTAATGTCTTGGCATTACCCAGGTGGAGTTAGCCACCTAGCTCTATTCATGAAGGCCTTAACTTACTGGCCTAAGCCACTCAGATTTTTGAATCACTTGGCTTTTTGACCAGGTATTAACCTCATGGTTTTGTTAACTTAGATTTACCCACGTGCCCTGGCCTTACTCATTTAGTATGAATCTCCTGGCCTCATGCAGCTAGCACACCCACCTAACCCTACCCGTGTGCTGTTAATGACCCATGCTAACCAACACGAAACCCCTAGCTGATCGTACTTCCTCAGCTTACCCAGTTGGCCTTCACAATTAGTCTCAAGCTTCTAGGCTTCCTAAAATGTCACAGCCCTACTGTCCGTAACCTGGTGTCATTCTGCTCTGTCCTGGCCTTTGGCTTTCCTTTCATGGTCTTCACCTGGTGGCCTTCTTGGTGGCTGTATTTATCTGACCTTACCCAGCAGGCCTTATTCACCTGAACTAATCAAATTTACGGCCATACTCGCCTTCCCTCTTCACTGGCTTGGCCTTAGCCAACAAGATGTCATCTCCTGGGCTCATTGATATCTGCTGTTTACCACCTCATTTTATCCAGCAAGCCTTTACTTCCTCGCATTCCCTTCACTGTCTTACCCACCTAGTATGTGTCCCCGGTCTTCATTTGACTGGCTTGGCCACTTACCCTTAATCCTACTGGGGGTTTGCCCTATTGATTTCACAGCTAGGGGTTGCTGAAATTGTTTTTCATTGAGCAGGCTCTAGGCACCCGGTTTTAATGACCTGGCCGAACTCACATGATCTCAGGAAACAGATTGCCTTCATCACCTTAGGGTATGATATTCCTCATGGTATGACTAATTTGAAATTATCCCCAATAATTTTAGGCCTCATTCACCTCCTGGACTTTCTCGTCCAGTCTTATGACTTTGCCTAAAAGTCCTGACTGTACCCCACTGTCCATAACTTCCCACCATTTTCCAATTGTTCTTACTCACTTGTTTGTAATTTGCTAGCCTCAATATCCCATCGAGACCCAGATGATTTTACCCACTAAGATCAACTTACCCACCTTGTGAAGCTCCTGTCATTGCTCTGCTGCCCTTGCTCCCTACCCTTGTACACCTTATCTTATGGCCCTGGCCAGACCCCATTAGCCTTTCCTACCTGACCTATCTCTATGGGTCTTAATCTCATGGCCTAAACAATTTGGATTAGTCAGCTAGATTTCTTGACTAGTCTTACTGTTCATGTGTGACCCAGTTGGCCCCCATACTTGGCTTATGAAACTATCCTGTTTTATTTATTGTTATTATTTTTTAATCTAACAGGCCTTAAAGACCTGGTTTTACCTCCCTAGCTTTTCTCCCTTGGTTTTATCATCCACCTGCCCTTTGTCCCTCGCTCTACCCCCAGTCCATACCCCAATCCAATCTTTAGCCTAAGCCCTTGCCAAATCCCCAGCCCCAGCTTCTGCCTCAGCCCAGCCCCCGATAGCCCCAGCCACAGCCCCAGCCCCAGCCGAGTCAAAGACCAGCCCCAGCCCCAGTCCCAGTTTCAGCGCCTGTCCCAGCTCCAGCCACAGCCTCTGAACCAGCCCCAGCCCCATAATTAGACATCTTGCATTATGGACCTGGCCTTATCCTCATGACCTTACCAACCTAGAAGATCAACAGAGATGACCAATCTGGCCTGCCCATATGTCCTCAGCTTTTCATTCTAACTAACATGGTCTTATCCTCCTGAGCTAGTCTGCCTAGTTTTTATCCAGGTGGAGTTAGCTACTTAGCTCTATTCAAAAAGGCCTTAACTTACTGGCTTAAGCCACCCAGAGTTTTCAATCACTTATTTTTGACCCAGTGTTAACCTCACAGTTTTGCCAACTTAGATTTATCTGCTCTGGCCTTACTCATCCAGTATGAATCTCCTGGCCTAATGCACCTAGCACACTCAACTGACCTTACCTGGGTGATGTGAATGACCCATTCTTATCAACCCAAATCTCCAAACTGTTCCTACCTCCCCAGCTTACTGAGTTGCCTTCACAATTAGTCTGAAGCCTCTGGTATTCCTCAAGCGTCACAGCCTTACTGGCCTAAAACTGGTACCATTCTGCTCTGTTCCTGCTTTTGACTTTCCTTTCCTGGTCTTCACTTGGTGGCCCTCCCAGTGGCTGTATTTACCTAACCTTATCCAGTACGCATTCTTCATGTGCCCTCATTAAACTTAGAGCCATATACACTTGCCCTCCCTTGATGCTTGCCTTAGCAGAAAGATGACATCTGCTGGCCTCATATTTACCTGGTGTTTACTACCTGGTTTTTCCAGCCAGTGTTGACCATCTCGCCTTCCCTGCACTCTCTAACCCATCTAATATTTGCCTCCAGTCTTCATATGACTGGCATGACAACTTGCTCTTCATACTGTAGGGTGTTTTACCTATTGATATCAGAGCCTGGTGTTACTGAAATTGTTTTCCACTGAGCATTAGTGCCAAGTGCAATTGGGGTTTTCACAAAGGAGGAGCGTCCCACCAGAGCAGGAGATGGAGCAGTAGCATCTGGTGAAATTGTGGTTGTCACATAGAAGAAGCTAACCCCTGGAGCAATAGATGGCGCAGTAAGCAGCATTTGGTGAAACTGTGGTTGTCACAGAGGAGCAGCGTGCCCTTGGAGCAGTACATAGAGCACTGAACAGCATATGGTGACACTGGGGTCATCACAGAGAGCAGTGTGTCCCCGGAGCAGTAGATGGAGCAGTAAGCAGCATCTGGTGAAATTGTGGTTCTCACAGAGGAGCATTATGTCCTGGGAGATATAAATGGAGCAGTAAGCAGCATCTGTGAATTTTTTGTTGTTACAGAGGAGGAGCATGCCCCCCAGAGCAGTAGATGGCGCAATACCATTTGGTGAAATTGTGGTTGTCACAGAGGAGCAGCATGCCCTCGGAGCAGCAGATGGAGCACTAAGTAGCATCTGGTGATATTTTTGTTTTCACAGAGGAGCAGCGTGTTCCTGGAGACATAGATGGAGCAGTAAGCAGCATTTGGTGAAATTCTTGTTGTCACAGAGGAGCAGCGTGCCCCCAGAGCAGTGTATGGAGCAGTAGCATCTGGCGAAATTGTGGTTTTCCCAGAGGGTCACCATGTTCCTGGAGCAGTACATGGAGCAGTGGCATCTGGTGAAATTCTGGTTGTCACAGAGAAGCAGCATGCCCGCGGAGCAGTATAATGAGCAATAGCATCTGGTGATATCCTGGTGGACACAGAGGAGCAGCGTACCCCTAGAGCAGTGTATGGAACAGTAGCATCTGGTGAAATTGTGATTGTCACAGAGGGTCACTAGGTCCGTGGAGCAGTACATTGACCAGTGGCACCGGCTGAAATTGTGGTCGTCACAGAGGAGCAGCATGCCCTTGCAGCAGTAGATGGAGCAGTACCATCTTTTGAAATTGTGGCTGTCACACAGGAGGAGTGTTCCCCCGGAGCAGTATAAAGAGTAATAGCATCTGGTGATATTGTGGTTGACACAGAGGAGCAGCGTGCCCTGGAGCAGTGTATGGAGCAGTAGCATCTGGTGAAATTGTGGTTGTCACAGAGGGTCACCATGTCCCTGGAGCGGTACATGGAGCAGTGGTGTCTGGTGAAATTTTTGTTGTCACAGAGCAGCAGTGTGCCCCTGAGCAGTGGATGGAGAAGTAAGCAGCGTCTGGTGGAATTCTGGTTGTCACAGAGGAGGAGCATGTCCCAGAGCAGTAGATGGAGCAGCATGCCCCCGGAGCAGTATAAGGAGCACTAAGTAGCATCTGGTGATATTGTCATTGTCACAGAGGAGCTGTATGTCCCTGGAGATATAAATGGAGCAGTAAGCAGCATCTCGTGAAATTTTTGTTTTCACAGAGGAGTAGCATGTTCCTGGAGATACAAATGGAGCAGTAAGTAACATCTGATGAAATGTTTCTTGTCACAGAGGAGCATCGTGCCCCTGGAGCAGTATAAGGAGTAATAGCATCTGGTGATACTGTGGTTGACAAAGAGGAGCAGCATGCCCCGGGAGCAGTGTATGCAGCAGTAGCATCTGGTGAAAGTGTGGCTGTCACAGAGGGTCACCGTGTCCCTGGAGCAGTACATGGAGCAGTGGCATCTGGTGAAATTGTAGTTGTCACAGAGGAGCAGCATGCTGATGGAGCTGTAAGCAGCATGTGGTAAAATTGTGGTTGTCACAGAGGAGCAGCATGCCCTTGGAGCAGTATAAGAAGCAGTAGCATCTGGTGATATTGTGGTTGTCACAGAGGAGCAGTATGTCCCCAGAGATATAAATGGAGCACTAAGCAGCATCTGGTGAAATTTCTGTTTTCACAGAGGAGCAGCATATTCCCGGAGAGATAGAGGGAGCAGCAAGTAGCATCTGGTGAAGTTTTTCTTGTGACAGACAAGCAGCATGCCCCCAGAGCAGTGGTTGGAGAAGCAAGCAGCATCTGGTGGAATTTTGGTTTTCACAGAGGAGCAGCATGCCCCTGGAGCAGTGTATGGAGAAGTAACATCTGGTGAAATTGTGGCTGTCCCAGACAGTCACCATGTTCCTAGAGCAGTAGATGGAGCTCTAAGTAGCATCTGATGATATTTTGGTTTCACAGAAGACCAGCGTGTTCCTGGTGATATAGATGGAGTGGTAAGCAGCATCTGTTGCAATTTTTCTTTTCACAGAGGAGCAGCATGCCCCCAGAGCAGTGTATGGAGCAGTAGCAGCTGGTGAAATTGTGGCTGTTCCAGATGGTCACCATGTCCCTGGAGCAGTACATGGAGCAGTGGCATCCGGTGACATTGTGGTTGTCACAGTGGAGCACTATGCCCTTGCAGCAGTATAAGAAGCAGTAGCATCTGGTGATATTGTGGTTGTCACAGAGGAGCAATATGTCCCCGGAGATATAAATGGAGCAGTAAGCAGCATCGGATGAAGTTTTTCTTGTCACAGAGGAGCGGCATGCTACTGGAGCAGTAGGTGGAGGAGTAAGCAGCGTCTGGTGGAACTTTGGTTTTCACAGAGGAGCTGCGTGTCCTGGAGCAGTATATAGCTTTATGTAGCATCTGGTGATATTTTTTTCACAGAGGAGCAGCGTGTTCCGAGATATAGATGGAGCAGTAAGCAGCATTTGGTGAAATTTTTGTTGTCACAGAGGAACAGGGTGACCCCAGAGCAGAAGATGGAGCCTTAGCATCTTGTGAAATTATGCCTGTCACAGAGGAGCAGCGTGTCTCCTGAGCAGAAGATGGAGCAGTAGCATCTGGTGAAATTATGCTTGTAACAGAGGAGCAGCAAATCCCCGGAGCAGTATAAGGAGTAAGAGCATCTGGTGAAATTGTGGTTGTCACAGAGGAGCAGTGTGCCCCGGAGCAGTGTGTGAAGCATTAGCATCTGGTGAAATTGTGGTTTTCCCAGAGGGTCACCACATCCCTGGAGCAGTGTATGGTGCAGTGGTCTCCTGTGAAATTGTGGCTTCATAGAGGAGCAGCGCACCCTTGGAGCAGTAGCATCTGGTGAAATTGTGGTTGTCACAGAGGAGCAGTGTGCCCCCGGAGTAGTAGATGGAGCAGTGGCATCTGGTAAAATTGTGGTTCTTGCAGATGAGAAGCCTCCCTCTGGAGTAGTAGATGGAGTAGTAGCATCTGAGTAATCCGGGTTTTTCCACCAGAAGAGCATCCCTCTGGAGCAGCTGGTGGAGCAGTAGGAGTGGTACCCGTCATCATCGTACAGGAAGAGTACATCCAGGTATTTGTCCTTACACCGGGCACATATCTTTTCAGCAACTTGGCTTTTTGAACTGGTCTTAACCTCACACTTTTGCCAACTTAGATTTACCTATCTTTCCTGGCCTTACCATCTAGTTTTATGCAGCCATGTTCACCAGTAGCAGCTGGTGAAACTGGTTGTCCTAGAGGAGCAGCGTTCCCCTGGAGCAGAAGATGGAGCAATAGCATCTGGCGAAATTTTGCTTGTCACTGAGGAGCAGCCTGCCTCCAGAGCAGTAGATGGAGCAGTAGCATCTGGTGAAATTGTGGTTGTTACAGAGGAGCAGCATGCCCCTGGAGCAGTAGATGGAGCAGTAGCATCTGGAGAAATTTTGCTTGTCACTGAGGAGCAGCCTGCCTCCAGAGCAGTAGATGGAGCAGTAGCATCTGGTCAAATTGTGGTTGTCACTGAGGAGCAGCATGCCCCTGGAGCAGTAGATGGAGCAGTAGCATCTGTTGAAATTGTGGTTGTCACAGAGGAACAGTGTGCCTCCGGAGCAGTAGATGGAGCAGTAGCATCTGGTGAAATTTTGGTTGTCACAGAGGAGCAGCCTGCCTCCAGAGCAGTAGATGGAGCAGTAGCATTGGGTGCAATCCTGGTTTTTCCAGAGAATCAGCATCCCTCTGGAGCAGCTGGTGGAGCAGTAGGAGTGGTACCCATCATCGACGTGCAGGAAGAGGGTATCCAGGTACTTGTCCTTACACTGGGCGCACATCCCTCCCTCAAACAGAGGGTTCTGGGTGTGAACCTTAATAACCTGTATTAGCCTGCTAGATTTCCTAATTTGCCTTTTTGATCATAGGTGATCCACATAGTCCCCATTCTTAGTTTACGATACTGTCCCAAGTTTTATTTATTGTTATTACTATTTTTTTTAATCTAACAGGCTTTAAAGTCCTGGATTTATCTCCTTAGGTTTTGTCCCCCGGGTTCGTCATGCCCCTCCACTTTTTCCCTCCCTCTACACCCAACTCCATAGCCCAGACCAATCCCCAGCCCAAATCTCAGTGAAGCCACAGCCAAGCCCTAGCCTAACCGAAGCCTTGGCGTCAGGCTGAGCCCCAGCCTGTCCTAAGCTAAGCCCTAGCCCCAGGCCCAGCCACAGCCACAGCCACATAATTAGACATCTTACATTACTGAGCTGGCCTTAACCTCATGAGCTTTTCAACCTGGATGACAAAAATAGTTTACCAACCTGGCCTTCCTACCTGTCCTCCACCTTTTATTCTAACTCACATGGCCTTAATCTCTTGATGTAATATTAATGTCTTGGCATTACCCAGGTGGTGTTAGCCACCTAGCTCTATTCAGGAAGGCATTTACTTATTTGCCTAAGCCACTCAGAGTTTTCAGTAACTTGGCTTTTTGACCCAGTCTTAACCTCACACTTTTGCCAACTTAGATTTACCTACCTTTCCTGGCCTTACCACCTAATTTTATCCAGCCAGTGTTCACCTCCTTGCCTTTGCTGCACTGTCTTACCCACCTAGTATTTGCCTCTGGTCTTCATTTGAGTGACTTGGCAACTTGCCCTTAATCCTACTGGTTACAGCTTGAATCTCTAGCCTCATGCAACTAGCACACCAAACTTACCTTACCCGTATGCCATCAATGACCCATCCTTACCAATCAGAATCACCCAGCTGATGGTACCTCTCCAGCTTACCCAGTTGGCTTTCACTAGTCTCAAGTTTTAGTCTTCCTCAAGTGTCCCAGCCCTACTGGCCTCAACCTGGTGTCATTCTGCCATGTCCCAGCCTTTGGCATTCCTTTCCCTCCCATTGACTGTATTTAGCTGACCTTATCCAGGAGGCCTTCTTCATCTGACCTCATTAAACTTAAACTTAGGGCCATACTCACCCGCCCTCTTCTCAAGCTTTGCCTTAGCCAGCAAGACGTCATCTGCTGGCATTATACTTATCTGCTGTTTACCTCCTAGTTTTATCCAGCCCATTTTCATCTCCTCCCCTTCTCTGCCCTGTCTTACCCACACAGTATTTGCCTCCGGTCTTCATCTGAGTGGATTGGTGACTTGCTCTTAACCTTACTGGCTGTTTTCTCACTTGATTTCACAGACTGGTGTTACTGAAATAGTTTTTCATTAAGTGACTCTAGGTACCTGGTTTTAACAACCTGGTCGAACTCAGGGGCCTTTAGTAATATTATTGCCTTTTTACTCTTATTGTATACTCATGGTATTACAAAGTTGAATTTATCCGTTTGGCGTTACTCACCCCCTGGCCCTTCTCGTCGACTCTTCAGGAGTTTGCCGAAAAGTCCTGGCTGTACCCGATTGGTCACAACTTCTTGGCATTGTCCACATGTTCTTACTCACCTGCTTGTAATTTGCTTGCCTAAATCTCCTGTCAAGACTCAGCTGATTTTACCCACTAAGATTGACCCACCTGCCTTATGAAATTCCTGCTATTGCTCCCCTTCCCTTACTCCCTGGCCTTGGCCACCTCATGTTATGGCTGTAGCCAGACCCCATTAGCCTTTCCCACCTGACCTAACCCAATGGGCCTTAAACTCATAGCCTTAACAACCTGGATTAGCCGGCTAGTTTTCCAGACTAGTCTGACTTGATCATATGTGATCCACATGTCCTCAACCCTTGGTTTAGGAAACTCTTCTAGGTTTTATTTATTTATTTAATTATTTTTTAATCTAACAGGTCCTAATGACCTTGATTTGCCTCCCTAGGTTTTCTCCCCTTGTTTTATCATCCCCCTGCCCTTTTTCCCTTACTCCACCTCCAGGTCCATGCTCCAGTCCAAGCTCCAGACCAAACCCCAGCCCAAACCCCAGGCCCAGCCCCAGCTCCAGCTCGAGACTCTGTCCATCTTCAGCTTAGCCCCAGCCCCAGCCCCAGCCCAATAATTAGACATCTGGCATTACCGACCTGGCCTTAACCTCATGATTTTTACAACTTGGATGACCAAGATAGTTTACCAACCTGGCCTTCCCACCTGTCCTTAGCCTTTCATTCTAACTCACATGGCCTTAACCTTCTGACCCAGTCTGTTTATTATTAATATGTTGGCATTACCCAGGAAGTTAGCCACCTAGCTTTGTTCAGGCCTTAACTTACTGGCTTAAGCCAACTAGAGTTTTCGGTCACTTGGCTTTTTGACCTGGTCTTAACTTCAAGGTTTTGCCAAGTTAGATTTACCAACCTGCTTTGGTCTTGGTCATCCAGTATGAATCTCCTGGCCTCTGGCACCTTCCATACCCAGCTGACTTTACCCACGTGCCATTAATGACCCATCCTTACCAGCCCAAATAGCCCAGCTGATCGTACCTCCCCAGCCTACCCACTGGTTCTTCACAATTAGTCTGAAGCTTCTATTCTTCTTAAGTGTTACAGCCCTTTTGGCCTTAACCTGGTGTCATTCTGCTGTGTGCTGGCTGTTGGATTTCCTCTCCTTGTCTTTACCTTGTGGCCCTACTTGTGGCTGTATTTACTTGACTTTACCCAGTAGGCCTTCTTCACCTGACTTCATTAAACTTAGGGCCATACTCACTTGCCCTCTTCACATGCTTGGCCTTAGCCCTCAAGTCGCCCTCTGCTGGCCTCATACTTATCTACTGTTCATTACTTAGTTTCATACAGTGGGACTTCACCTCATCACCTTCCCTGCCCTGTCTTACCCACCCCACCTAGTATTTGCCTCCAGTCTTCATTTGACTGGGTTGGCATCTTGCCCTTTATCCTACCTGGTGTTTCCCTATTGATTTCACAGCCTGGGGTTACTGAAATAGTTTTTCATTGAGCCGGCTCTAGGCAGCTGGTTTTAATAACCTGGCCGAACTTAACCAATCTCAGTAATTCGATTGCATTCATCACATTATGGTATCCTCACTGTATAGCCCTTCTTGTCCAGTCTTCATGACTTTGCCTAAAAGTCCTGGCCATACCCGACTGGCATTAACTTTTCACTGTTGTCCATGTTTTTACTCACCTGCTTGTAATTTGCTGCCCTCAATCTCCCATGAAGAACCAACTGATTTTTACCTGCTAAGATTGACCCACCTGCCTTGTGAAGCTCCTGCCATTTCTCCCTTGCCCTTGCTCGCTGGCCTTGTCCATGTCATCTTATGGCCCTGGCCTGACCCCGTTAGACTTTCTCACCTGATCTAACCCTATGGGCCTTAACCTCATGGCATTAACAACCTGGGTCAGGTAGCTAGATTTCCTGATGAGTCTGAGTGATCATACATGACCCACATGTCGCCGAACCTCGATTTACCAAACTCTCGTTTTATTTATTAGTAGTAGTATTTTAAAATGTAACAGGACTTAAAGACCTGGATTTACCTCCCTAGGTTTTATCCCCTGTTTAATCATCCCCATGCCCTTTTTCAGTTGCTCTACCCCCAACTCCACGACCCAGCCCCAGCCCGTTTGATCCTCAGCCCAGCACCAACTTAGCCCAAGCTCTAGTGCCAGCCTGAGCCCCACTGCAGCAATAACCTCAGTCCCAGCCCCAGCCAAGTCCCAGCTGAAGATCCAGCCACAGCTCAAGCCCCATATTTAGATATCTTGCATTTCCAAGATGGCTTTAACCTTATTACCTTTTCAACCTAGATGACCAACATAGCTTACAAACCTGGCCTTTCCGTCTATCTTCAAACTTTCATTGTAACTCACATAGCCTTAACTCCTGACCTAGTCTGTTTAGTATTAATGTCTTGGCATTATTCGGGTAGAGTTAACCACTTAGCTCTATTCAGGAAGACCTTAGTTTACTGGCTTAAACCACCCAGAGTTTTCAATCACTTGACTTTTTTGTATCCGGTGTTAACCTCTTGGTTTTGCCAAGATTTACCCACCTGCCCTGGCCTTATCTGTCTAGTATGAATCTCCTGGCCTCATGCCCTTAGCACACCCACCTGACCTTACTTGTGTGCCTTTAATGATCCATCCTTACCAACCCGAATTGCCAAGCTGATCATACCTCCCCAGCTTATCCAGTTGGCTTTCACAATTATTCTCAAGTTTCTAGTCTTCCTCAAGTGTCACAGCCCTAGTGGCCTTAACCTGGTGTCATTGCGCTCTGACCCAGCCTTTGGCTTTCCTTTGCTAGTTTTTACCTGGTCACCTTCCCATTGGCTGTATTTATCTGACGTTACTCAGTAGGCCTGCTTCACCTGACCTCATTAAACTTAGGCTCATACTCACCTGCCCTTTTCTCATGCTTGGCTTTAGCCAGCAAGAAGAAATCTGAAGGCTTCATACTTATCTGCTGTTACCAGCTAGTTTTATTCTGCCGGCCTTTACCTTCCTTGTGGCCCTCCCTACCGTATCTTGCCCACCTAGGATTACAGTTGGGTCATCCTTTGGCTGGCTTACAGAATTGCACTTAATGTGACTGGATGTTTTTCTCATTGATTTCCCAGCCTAGGAATAGTCTTCTATGCAGGTGGATCTAAACACCTGGTTTTAACAAGCTTATTTCATTCTGCAGAACTTTCTAAGCTCATTGGCTGCATGAGCATATCTCCTCTTCCTGGTATTAGGAACGTGGCGTTTATCTGTCTGGCTTTATCAACCTCCTGGTCATTCTCACGAAGTCTTAATTTTCTGTTCTAAAAGTCTTTCCCTTACCCAACTGGCTATTAGTTCACGCTCAGCATTATCCACCTCTTCCTGCCCACCTGACTTCAATTTGCTTACCTGGATTTCTGATCAAGACCCACGTGGTCTTTTCTGTGAGGCATTACTCTGCTGCCATTCATACCCAGTCTTACCCATTTTAGGGCCTTGGACATACCCCTTTCTTCTTTCCCACCTTGCCTAATCCTTATGGGCTTTGATCTCATGGCCCTAAAAATCTGGATTAGACACCTACCTTTCCTACTTAGTCTTACCAACCATACATGACCACATGGCCTTCATACTGGGTTAATCCGATTGTCCTCAGTCTTCTGGTTTCATCTACTGGGCCTTAAACCACTGGATGTACCTCCCTAGGTTTACTTCCCTGGATGTATTTCCCTGCTTTTATTCCCCAGATTAACCATTGCTCCCCCACCCTGGGACTTAGAGACCCTGCACAAGCCACCTGGACATACTCACCTGGCCTTAACCTCGTGTCCAAACCCACCTAGGTGACCAATATAGCTTACTAACCTGGCATTCCCACCTGGCCTTATCCTTTCATACTACATGACATGGCCTTATCTGCCTGACCTAACCTGCCTAGCTTTAAAATTTTAGCATTACACAGTTTCTGTTAGCTCTGTTGAGGAGCGTTACATTACTGGTGTCACACACCCGGCCTTTTCAATTGTTGGGCTTCCTGACCTGGCCTTAATCTCAGTGTCTAGCCAAATCAGATTCCCCTAGTTGCTTTAGGAACCTTCTGGCCTTACTCATTTAGTATCAATGCTCTGAACTTATGCACCTGGCTTACCTATCCTGCCTTACCCTCATGTCCTTACCAGGCTTTTCACTCTTATTTTCTCTTTTCTTGCCTTCTCTTATTTCATTGAGTTGATCTTCAATCTCTTCTGCTTGGTCGATTTGGCTATTGAAACTTGTGTATGCTTTGGGAAGTTCTCGTGCTGTGTTTTTCACCTCTATCAAGTCATTTATGTTCTTCTCTAGGCTGGTTATTCTAGTTAGCATTTCATCTGACATTTTTTCAAGGTTCTTAGTTTGTTTGCATTGGGTTAGAACACGTTCTTTTTAGCTCAGAGAAGTTTGTTATTACCCACCTTCTGAAGCCTGCTTCTGTCAATTTCAGACTCATTCTCCATTCAGCTTTGTTTCCTTGCTGGTGAGGAGTTGTGATCCCTTGGAGGAGGAGAGGTGTTCTGGTTTTTGGTGTTTTCATCTTTTTCCATTGGTTTCTTCCCATCTTCATAGATTTATCTACCTATGATCTTTGTATTTGGTAACTTTTGCATGGGGTCTCTGAGTGGGCATGTTTCTTGTTGATGTTGAAGGTATTTGTTTTTTATTTTTCCTTCTAACAGTCAGGCCCCTCTGCTGCAGGACTGCTGCAGGTCCACTCCAGACCCTGCTTGCCTGGGAGTCATCTGCAGGGGCTGCAGAACAGTAAGGGTTGCTGCCAGTTTCTTCTGTTATCTTCATCCCAGAAGGGTACCTGCCAGATGTCAGCCAGAGCTCTCCTTTTTAAGGTACCTCTTTGGATATTCGGGGGTTGTGGAACTGCTTCAGTAGACAGTCTGTCCCTTATCAGAGCTCAAGTGCTGTGTTAGGTGTTCTGTTATTCCTTTCAGTCCTGCTGGGTAAATACGTTTAAGTCTGCTGCAGTGGAACTCATAACTGCCTCTTTTCCCTGGTGCTCTGTCCTGGGAAGGTGGGGCTTTATTTATAAGTTCCTGATGTGCTGCTGCCTTTTTTAAGAGATGCCCTGCCCAGCAAGGAAGCAGTCTAGTCACAGTCTGCTAGCAGAGGCATTGCTGAAATGCTGCAAGCTCTGCCTAGCTGCTGTGTGAACTTCCTTGTGGTTTTGTTTACAGGGGTACAGTTAGAATTGCCTCGGTAATGGTGGTCTTCTTCAGTAATCTGCCAGTTTCTTTATTCAGTCTATCACTGATGGACATTTCGGTTGGTTCCAAGTCTGCTACTGTGAACAGTTCCACAATAAATTTATGTGTAAATACATCTTTATAATAGAATTATTTATAATCCTTTGGGTATATATCCAGTAATGGGATGGCTGGGTCAAATGGTATTTCTACTTGTAGATCCTTGAGGAATCAACGCAGTCTTCCACAATGGTTGAACTAATTTACACTCCCACCAACTGTGTAAAAGTGTTCCTATTTTTCCACATCTTCTCCAGCATCTGTTGTCTGATTTTTTAATGATTGCCAATCTAAATGGTGTGAGATTGTATATGAATGTGGATTTGATTTGAATTTCTCTAATGACCAGTGATTATGAGATTTTTTCCATATGTTTGTTTGCTGAAGAAATATCTTCTTTTTAGAATTGCGTGTTCCTGTCACCTAGTTTTTGATAGGGTTCTGTTTTTTTGTTTTGTTTTGTTTTGTTTCGTTTTTGTAAATTTGTTTAAATTCTTTGTAGATTCTGGCTATTAGCCACTTGTCAGATGGGAAGATTGTAGAAATTTTTTCTACTCTATTGGTTGCTGGTTCTCTCCAATGGTAGCTTTTTTTTTTTTTGCTGTGCATGTGCTGTTTAATTTAATTAGATCCTGTTTATTTTGGCTTTTGTTGCCATTGGTTTTTTGTGGTTTAGTCATGAATTTTTGCCCACACCTATGTCATAAATGGTTTCTTTCAGGGTTTTTATGGTCTTAGGTCCTATGCTTGAATCTTTAATAAATCTGGAGTTAATTTTTGTATTAGGTATAAGGAAGGGATGCAGTTTCAGCTTTCTGCATACGGCTAGCTAGTTTTCACAACACCATTTTTTAAAAGAGGAAATCTTTTCACCATTCCTGGCTTTTGTTAGGTATGTCAAAGCTCTCAGATGGTTGTAGATTTTTATATTTTCTATGTGAATTAAAAGGAAGGTGATCAGACGAGAATCAGGAAGTAGTGTAGTTTTGAAATTTCCATAAGAAAGGGGTGAAAAACTTAGTTTGTAGCAATAAAATATGAATCAATTAAAGAAATGTATACAATCAGTAGGCAGCACTAACAGAACAGTTGTGTTTTGTTTTTTATAAATTTAAAATGGCTAGTATAATTTTCTGTGTTTTTCTTCACGTACACAAAGTTACATCGGCATAGGAGTAGAATAAGTGGCTTCTTAGAATTGGGATTTTTCCATGTGAGATGGAATGAAGGCAAGAGGAGTAAGCTAAAATCACAATTTTTTAATCTAGAAAGTATGGTTAAAATAATCAATTATGGAATCCAAGTTAGGCAAGGGAGGAGGTTAGGAGAAAAAGCTATGGGAGCACTTTGGGCCAAACAACAAATCAGATGTCAGAAATCAAAGATCAATCACTCTAGCAGAAGTTTAAAGGAACTCCTTTCATAGGACAGAGAACTTGAATAGGGCGGGAATAACTCCGAGGTTAAATGTCCCCTTCTCCCACATCTAGGCAGATTCCATTTCTGGGTTGCCTCGCCCAACAGCGTGAGAGCTCTCTCTCTCTCTCCGTATCTATTTCTTTCTCCTTTTTCTCTCTCTCTCTGCCTAAATAAATTACTCTCTGCAAAACTCTTTGGGGTCCGATATTTAGTTAAAGGAGTTCACTGCATCTGATGGTGTCCTCTCCCCCATTCTTGGGTGAGTGAGTGACCAAGGGCCTAAAAAAACACATCCTTTTGGGGAACGACCTGAGCCTGTCGTTTGCAATTTGGTCACAATATGGCTGAACAGATAGGCAAAGAGTTAGCCATAAGACTGTGCCATTGCATGCTAAGGGGTTAGGATATGAGTGTAAGCCCTAGAGTAGTATGAGTCGGCAGAAATCACAGAAGTCTGGAGTCATTCAGGTGTCCCTTGGAGAGTGATCATTTCCCTAATTGACAGTACCATGAGAAAAAGTTGAAAAACAAGAAATGTCACATTCTCTGGTTTGCTATTGCTCAATTCCCCCCCTCCTTTTTTTCAGTTCTTCCTCATTATCCTCTTACCCTCCCCTATACCAAATTAACTTATTCCAAAACTTTCATGCAGCTTTATTTATTAATGTGTCTTCCATACCTAATATATCTTTAGCACAGTGTATGTGCAATAAATGTTCATTAAATAAATAAAATATGTAACATATAATTGTATGTGAAGGAATCTTAAAATCTTAGAGAAATAAATTTTCTTGAAAAATATAAATTTTAGACATGAAGTATATACAGAAATACATAATAATGTAATCACGTCAATCAAAGAAAATTTTCACAAGAAGTAGAGGGAAGGTGAGAAAGAAGAGGGATGCTGGGAATAAAAGATGGAAGGTGAGGAAAGTGGAAAAAGAAGAAGAGGGAAGATGGGGATAGAAAAAGAGGGATAGTGGGGAAAGGGGAAAGAAGAAGAGAGATGGTGGGAGAAGAAGAAGAGGGAAGTTTGGGGAAGAAGAAGGGAAGGTGGGAAAGGGAATAGAAGAAGAGAGAAGGTGGGGGAAGAAGAATAGGGGAGGTGGAGAAAGTGGAAAGAAGATGGGGAAAGAAAAGGAGGGAACTTGCAGAAAGAAGAAAAGTGAAGGTGGGAGAAGAAGAGGGAAGGTGGGAGAAGATGAAGAAAGAAGGTGGGGGAAAAAGAAGAAGGAAGGTGGAGAAAGCAGAAAGGTGAGGAAATAATGGGAGAACACCAGGTATAGTGGCTCACACCTGTAATTCCAGCATTTTGTGAGGCCACGGCAGGTGGATTGCCTGAGGTCAGGAGTTTGAGACCAGCCTGGCCAGCATGGTGGAAACCCATCTGTACTAAAAACACAAAAATTAGTCCGGCATGGTGGCAGGCACCTGTAATCCCAGCTGCTCTGGAAACATAGCCAGGAGAATTGCTTGAACCTGGGAAGTGGAGGTTGCAGGTGTCAGTGAGCCAAGATTGCACCATTGCACTAAAAAAAGAAGGTGGGCAAAGAAGAAGAGGGACGGTGCTAGAAGAAGAAAAAGAAATGTAATACCCATCCATGATTAAAAAAAAATACTCAGAACACTAAGAATAGAAGGGTTTTACCAAACTCGATAGAAATATCTGCAGATTCTTAATGGTGAGAAACTAGATGCTTTCCTTCTAAGATCAGGAACAAGGAAAGGATGTCCCCTCTCACTACTCCTATGTGATATTATAGTAAACCATCTGTCTAATGTAAGACAAGAAAGGAAAATAAAAGGTATTCATAGTAGAAAGAAATAAATCTTTGTAGATGATATGATTTTTATGTAAAAAATACCTAAGAATAAACAAAAATCTCCTGTAATTAATAAGTGATTTTAGCAAGTCTACAGAGTAAAAGGTCAATTTCTTTCTTAATGTCAGCAAAGAATAATTGGAATTTGAAATTAAAAACAGAATACCATTTGTATTAGCCTCAAAAAATAATGAAAAAATAAATATTTAGGCATAAACCTAATAAAATGTGTACAGGCTCTATCAAGTAAACTAGCAAACCTCTGACAAAAAAATTAAAAACTAAATAGAGAAATATTCCATATTCCCAGAAAATGTCAGTATTGTTCTAATGTCAATTCTTCCCAACTTTATTTGTAGATTCAATGAGCTCTGAAATTTCTTTTGCTAATCAAAATCTTAGGATGTCATTTTTTCGATGTCAATAAATTATTTCTGAATTTTATATGAAAAAATAAAAGACCTAGAATAATCCATAGAACATTCAATAACGAAGTTGGAGGATTGATACTACCAGACTCCAAGACTTACAACAAAGCTACAGTAAACAAGACAGCATGGTATTGGCAAAAGAATAGACAAATAGACCAATGGAATAGAATGGAGAGCCCTAAAATAGATCCATGTAAAATACAGACAACTGATATTTGAAAAAGGAGGAAAGGCAATTTAATGGAGAAAAGAGTCTTCAATGTATGGTGCTAGAACAATTGGAAATACACATGCAAAAAATGATAGAACATCTGTTGGATAACTTGAGACTGTAGGTGACTTTGAGTTTGGTGATTATACAACACCAAAAGGATAATCCATGGGGAGGGGGTAAACTTAGCAAGTTGGACTTGATTATAATGAAAAACTTCCTCTCTGCAAAAGGCACTGTTAAGATTAAAAAAACAAGGCACAGACTGGGAGAAAATATTTGCAGAATACCTATTTGATAAAGGACTGTTACCTAAAATATGCAAGGAAGTCTTCTAAAGAAAATTTAAATTAAAAAAATTCAGAATTGGGTGAAAGATCGAACAGACACCTCACCAAAGAAGATATACAGATGGTTAATAAATATATTAAAAGATGTTCAACATCATATCCTATTAGGGAATTGCAAATTAAAGGAACAGTCAGATACAACCACACACATATTAGAATGGCAAAAATCCAAAACTCAGACATCATCAACTGCTGGCAAGGATGTAGAACAATAGGAACTCACTTCTATTACTGGTGGGAATGCAACATGGTACAACCACTTTAGAAGACAGTTAAGCAGTTTCTCACATAGCTAAACATAGATTGACTGTACCATCAGCAATCATGCTGCTAGATATTTACTCAAATCAGTGAAAATATATGTCCACAAAAAAAACTGCACATGAATGTTTATAGCAACTTTAGTCATAATTCCCAAAACTTGAAAGCAACCAGGATGCCCTCTAGTAGATAAATGGGTATACTATGGTACATTCATACAATTGAGTATTATTCAGTGATCAAATGAATTGAGCAATCAAGCCATAACAAGACATGGAGGAACGTTAAATGCAGATTGCTAAGTGAAAGAAACCAGTCTGAAAAGGCTACATACTGCATTCCAGCAATATGACATTTTGGAAGAGGTAAAACTATAGAAACAGTAAAAGAAAATCAGTGGCTGTCATGGGTGAGGCTGGGAAGGGGCAAAGAAGGATTAATACGTAGAACAGAGGGAATAATTTCAGGCAGAGAAACTGTATGATACTGTAATGGTAGATATGCAGCAGTATGCATTTGTCAAACTCCATGGAACTGTATAACAGAAAGTAAACTTTAATGTAGACTGGACTTTAGTTAATGATAATAATGTCTCTATCGGTTCATCAAATGTAATAAACATGGTGGTAATAGGGGAACTGCTGAAAGGTGGGAAGTTGGAGGAGGATGATATGAGTATATAAAACTCTGTATATCTGTTCAATGTATCTGTACAACTAAAACTGTGCCAAAAAATAAAGGCATGTATGTGTATTCACATATTTCCAAATTTGACTCAAGAAAAAGTAAGAGAATTTGTCAACTTCCAGAAAAAAACATTTAAAAGTTGTTAATTACAGAAAAGTATACAATCAAGATAGTTTTCTAGGTAATTTCTTTTAGGGTTTTGGTATAGATTGAAAATTTGTATGCACGTCAAAATTCATATGTTGATGTCTTGTCAGTCTTATAGTATGAAGCGGGTAGGGCCTTTGGGAGATAATTAGGTCATGAAGGTAGATACCTCATGGATGAAATTAGAGCCCATGTAATAGAGACCCTAGAGTGCTCCCTTGTCTTTTTTTTTTTGGCGACAAGGTCTCATTCTGTCACTTGGGCTGGAGTGCAGTGGCATAATTTTGGCTTACTGCAACCTCAACCTCAAGGGCTTAGGTGATCTTTTCGCTTTAGCCTCCCAACTAACTGGGACTACAGGTGTGGGCCACCATGTGTAGGTAATTTTTGTGAGTTGTTTTTCGTAGAGATTGGATTTTGCCTGTTGCCCAGGCTGGTCTTGAACTCTTGGGTTCAGACAATACACTTGCCTCAGCCTCCCAAAGTGCTAGTATTAGAGGCATGAGCCACTGTGCTTAGATCCCTTGTCTCTTTTGCCATGTGTTGATGAATGAGGAGATGAGGTCTATGAGTCATGAAGTGACCCCTCATGCAACACCAAATCTCCCTTCATCTTAGACGTCTCAACTCCAGAATTATGGGAAATAAATTTTTGTTTTTATATGACACCCAGTCTATGGTATTGTTGTAGCATCCCAGACTAAGACAAGCTTTCAAGGAACAGACATTTCCTATGCTATACAATCTCTACAGAGCATAGGAACTGATGGAATGTTTCCCAGCTAACTCAGGTCTTCAAAAAAAAAAAGATCTCTTTGTAGTTTAACTGTGATTAACTTTGTCATTATGCTTTTCTTTCTCCATATTTACTCTTGCCAAAGATACTGTTTACAGAAGTAACTATTTTCAGGACAGCTTCATGGGGTCTATAAGGAGAAGGAGGTAAAACCAGTGTGTGCAATCAAGTGGTAGCTCCATGGCAGGGCCACTGAAACTAATAGTCTAGCTAGAGCCGAAGCCTTTTCAGAGCCCGACATGAGCCAGGGCTTGGAACATGTTCTGTAGGCCCTTCAGGACCTCAGTGAACAGAAAGTTGCTGAATATCAACTGCAGCTGTTCAGTACTAAGACGCCCAGCAGATTGTATCAACAGCTGACACTGCTTCCTAATGATGTGCATATCTCTCACATAGCTGGTCTCTAGAAGTTGTTTTAAATAGAGTCAGTAAATTAAAAATCCTCATTAATCAGGATTAGGGGGTTAAGATGAGCCTCAATTATGAAATTTGGATTTTTTATGAAAATATCTCTGTATATTTGCCCTGCCCTGGGTCTTTATCTGTTGTATTTCCCTACATGAGCAAAATTCCCAGAAGGATCCAAAGTGTACCAAACACTAGATAGTCCAAGCCTAAAAAAGACCATTCTTCTGAATTCCTTGGCCTTCATAGGCAGGGAAACCAAAGAACTGGCAGGACTACTAGATTTTAAGCCCCATCCCCATGCTTGTACTGTAGATTATCCACAAGAGTAGGGGCTCGTGCCAAACAGGAAGCTGTAGGAGGGGACAGAGATTATTGTTATCAGCAATACAGAGAAAACGCACATTCAGGAAGGGGACAGGGAGGTGTTGACTGGAAGAGTAAGTTCCTGGATCTCCTCTGACCTGGGCTGCTTAATGTGCTGGGGTAGTGCTCCCCAACCTTTTTGGCACCAGGGCACTGGTTTAGTGGAAGACAGAAGGGGCGGGTGGCAGGTTTGGGGGTGGTTTCGGGATGAAATTCTTCCACCTCAGATTACTAAGCAGTAGTTAGCGTCTCATAGGGAGCATGCAATCTAGAGTTTTCGTGTGTACAGTTCATAGTAGGGTTCTTGCTCCTTTGAGAATCAAATGTGGCAGCTGTTCTGACAGGCAGAGCTCAGTCAGAAATGTTTCATCTGCCCCTGCTCACCTGGTGAGTTCACCTCCTGCAGTTGAGGGCCCCTGTCCCGGGGCATGGATGCAGCAGTCTTCAGCTGCATTTTTCCTTCCTGGCAGACTTGCATCGGTGCCAAGCTATGTCAGTAGGGCTCAATCTGATGTCTCTCTGAAGTGCCAGAACACCACTAGGGACAAAAAAACAAAACAAAACAAAAAACACATCAGAGCTTGATTAGTGGTCACAACCAGGGTCCAGGATACCTAAAACACAGCAGGGACATCTATCCCTTCAGAGACTTGTTCAAAATTGAAGAAGCTCAAGTTTATTGTAAGGCACTTGCCAGTGGCATCTGTTTCTAGGAGTCATTGGAAACACCACTCTTGGGAACGGGCAGCCAGGAGAGTTTTCGAAAGGAAATTTGAACAATAAAAGAGCATAATTATAAAGTAATTTTGGGGAAAAAGAGAAGGAGATAATGGATTAGCTAGAGGGCCCTGGAGCTCAGAACTAAAGGCAGGGTGGGAGGAATGGACTTATGGTGAGATAATAAACTGCAGTCTCTTGAGAATAGAACCCAAATTGCCTTACAGGTGCTGAGACCACCTAGGTGCCCCCTTATGTTCTCTGTAACTCCTTAACCTTCCCTGTGTCCCTGAACTCATCTCTATTTTAATTTCCATTTCCCGCAGTAGAATTAATTAGTTTTACACTTGTAAAATAGTCAAACAGTTGTCTGTGGGGTCATCATGACTGCCTTTGAATAGAGTTCACCTGCTTCACCAGGGACGATGTAACTGTATTCAGTGAGGGCCACAGAGATTTACTTACCAAGCAGCACCTCACTCATGCTGGCTATGTCCAGCAGAGCAGCACATTTTTGTTCCTACACCCAGGTTGGCACTTTGAAGTTGGATTAAGGACCACCCCAGCCCCATAACTCTTCCCCTTATTGAACTCAAATGCCCAAATTCCTATCAGACATCATATTAGACGTCACAATTTGGCAGCCCTCCCAGAAACTAAGAGACTTAGAGATACTTACGGAATGTTAACTTCATGCTGCTAGGCATCAATCCCTTACATGTTGATTATGCGCTTTATCCTCAGTAAAGTGGTGGAGCCAGGATTTGTATTCAGACATTCTGACATGTAAACACTACACTGCACTGCCTGGTTTCCTGCTCACTGCCCATGGGGTGACTTTACCTCTCCAGACATTTGAATCTGCTGTGGTCTTTTCTTCCTTACCTGTTTTTGATTCGCAATGGGAACGCTCCAAAGAGGAATTACTATTGTCCAGGGCAGCAAGCTCAGCATTTTGCAAGTTAGAGGGTTCTGATAGCTACTTGGTGGCAGCATTAGGACTATAGCTACTGGAAGCAAGGTTACAACTAATTCCGTAGTGAATTGTCTTTGAAAATGGGGAAAGGAGTTCATGGGTCAGCCACTGTTAGAGTACCTTTACAGAGTATAGGACACATAACTAGTTCACTATTGGACATAATAAAGAAGAAAATGTTTTTATTTTCAAGATGTTTGAAATCCAATTGTAGATACTACATATATGCATATATATGTACACACACACACACACACACACACACACACACACACTGCCTTAAAATAACTTCTAAGCTGTATACAGGTAAGGTGATAAGGAAAACACACAGTATAGAAGCTCAAGGCATTACAGACTGAAGTATTAGAGTATTAATGTGCTTAAAAGAATTGCTCCTTAAAACTTACTTTGGAGTAATGTTTTGGAAGAGGGTGAATATATGGGGGTGGGGTGGGGCAGAGCAGATGTGGCAGGAAGCACATCAAATGTAGTGGAATGGCTTATGCAAAGGAACTAGGCTATTTGTCCCTCTTTTCATAATTTTAAGGTCCATTTTGATGGTTTGAGCTTGTCTTAAGGCAGCATATTTCCAGAAGAGATATTTCCTCAACTACTTCTAATCGAAGCTAGTTAGAAATGACTCAGCTTCAGTATTATGATTCTAAGCAAGCTAAGTAAGACCTATTTGGGAACTTTACTGAATTCTGGCACAGCCTCAACTGAGAAGTCCCTTGAGAGACTTGCTCAAAATTGAGCAAGCTCAAGTTTATTTTAAGGCACTTATCAGGGATAAAGAAAAATTTGTATCAGTGTACAAAAATCACAAGCATTCATATATACCAATAACAGAGAGCCAAAACATGAGTGAACGCCCATTCACAATTGCTACACAGAGAATAAAATACCTAGCAATACAACTAACAAAGGACATGAAGGACCTCTTCAAGGAGAACTACAAAGCACTGCTCAAGGAAATAAGAGGACACAAATAGATGGAAAAACATTCCATGCTCAAGGTTAGGAGGAATCAATATCGTGAAAATGGCCATACTACCCAAAGTAATTCACAGATTCAATGCTATACCCATCAAGCTACCATTGACCTTCTTCACAGAAATGGAAAAAAACACCTTAAACTTCATATGGAACCAAAAAAGAGCCCACATAGCCAAGACAATCCTAATACTGGTACCAAAACAGAGATATAGACCAATGGAACAGAACAGAATCCTCGGAAGTAATGCCACAAATCTACAACCATCTGATCTTTGACAAATCTGACAAAAACATGCAATGGGGAAAGGATTCCCTGTTTAATAAACGGTGTTCAGAAAACTGGCTAGCCATGTGCAAAAAGCTGAAACTGGACCCCTTCCCTACACCTTATACAAGAATTAACTCCAGATGGATTAAAGATTTAAACATAAGACCTAACACCATGAAAACCCTAGAAGAAAACCTAGGCCATACCATTCAGGACATAGGCATAGGCAAGGACTTCATGACTAAAACACCAAAAGCAATGGTAATAGAAGCCAAAGTAGACAAATGGGATCTAATTAAATTTAAGAGCTTCTGCACAGCAAAAGAAACAATCATTAGAGTGAACTGGCAACCAACAGAATTGGAAAAAATTTTTGCAAGCTACTCATCTGACAATGGGCTAGTATCCAGAATCTATAAAGAACTAAAATTTACAAGAAAAAAAACAACCCCATCAAAAAGGGGGCGAAGGATGTGAAGAGACACTTTTCAAAAGAAGACATTTATGAGGCCAACATGTTAAAAAATGCTCATCACTGGTCATTATAGAAATGCAAATCAAAACCACATTGAGATACCATCTCACATCAGAATGGCAATCATTAAAAAATCTGGAGACAACAGATGCTGGAGAGGATATGGAGAAATAGGAACACTTTTACACTCTTAGTGGGAATGTAAATTAGTTCAACCATTGTGGAAGACAGTGTGGCGATTCCTCAAGGATATAGAAATAGAAATACCATTTGACCCAGTAATCCCATAACCAGGTATACACCCAAAGGATTATAAATCATTCTGTTATAAAGACACATGCATATGTATGTTCATTGTGGCACTGTTTACAAGAGCAAAGACCTGGAACCAACCCAAATGCCCATCAGTGATAGACTGCATAAAGAAAACGTGGCATGTATACAGCATGGAATACTATGCAGCTATAAGAAAGGATGATTTCATGTCTTTTGCAGGGATATGGATCAGTCTGGAAACCATCATTTGCAGCAAACTGACACCAGAACAGAAAATCAAACAGTGCATGTTCTCACTCATAAGGAGTTTTGAATAATGGGAACACTTGGACACATGGAAGGGAACATCACACACTGAAGTCTGTTAAGGAGTGGGGTCTAGGGGAGGGATAGCAGGGGTGGGGAGATTGGGGAGGGGTAACATTAGGAGAAATACCTAATGTAGCTGACGGGGAGATGGAAGCAGCAAACCACCATTGCATGTGTATACCTATGTCACAATCCTGCTAGATTTGCACATGTACCCTAGAACTTAAAGTATATATATATAAAATTCCTGTCACACAATAGGCAAAATCTACAGCCAACAAAAGGGCCTCCAAAAGTAGGTGACGGAACCATCTAGCAAAGCATTCTCCCACAGAACCTGGCACTATTTGCTGTATCAATTCTCCATTTCTTTCTAATCGGGTCCAGAGCTGAACTAATGATTCCATCCTTTATTTTTTGGAGACAGGCTGGGAAGTTGGAAAAGTCAGGTGCTTTAAGCACATAGTTAGGCATCATGATGGTGGCACTTCAAAAGAAAAGTTTTGTGAATCATGGTTATCTCCTTTGGAAAATGTGGAGATACCTGGTCACTCTCTGGTACCCTCTTCTTGACCAGGTCTACCTGCAGAATGCAGCTGCAGCAGATATGGACTGGGTCCCATTAGTGCTCACAACAGAGGAACTGCTGCTTTGTGAATTGTCTGTGCTCTCTGTTCTGGTGTTCAAAGGAAGCCAATGTGATATTAGGTAGATTTCAGACCATTTGTCTTCATGTCACATTTGATAGCCATCCCTCATGCCAACTGACTCCTAGAAACAGATGCCAGAGGAGGCTTTCCAGGGGAATTTGGGTTTTTGTTCTCGTGACTTTCTTCCCTGGAACGTTGGCTCTCCTAATTAGTCACTAGACTTGCAGAGAACTTGGCCGACTTTAGGGAAACTGAGGCAAGGTCTGATTATTTTTGTTTCATCCTCTTGAACTTCTCAAAACTTAGAATGTGCAGAAGCCCTTGATGTGTATTTTCCTACCCAGCTCTAGGCCTTTGGTCTCTACAGGTCCCTGCATCTAGTCCATTTCTGAGGTGCAGGTGATTGAAATTCGGGGTCTGTTCTGTCTGTGGAGCTGCAGGCAAGGTGCTTCCTTGCCTCCTGCTTTATTAACTTTGGAATGAGGAGTCACCATGGTAGGTTGAGCCTCAGAAAGTCTGAAGATGCAGAATTAATAGATGTTGTGGTTCCAGGTTTCTAAGAGGCATCTGAGATTCCTGCTCCTGCCTTGGTATTAGATCTCAATGCTTGTCTTTCGGCTCTCACTGAGCATCCTCAAGCAGCACTATAGTTTGCCCAAAAGTTGAGAGTGTTGAGCAGGAACGCTGGCATATCAGGAGCAGGAGAGCTAAAGGAGCCAGCCATTCTTGCATGAAGAATGTCAATGATTGCCTCCCAAGCATGGTTGCTGGCTGGGAGCTCCTTTTCTGGTAGATGAAGAAATCACTGTTAAAATTCCATGTCTACAGGAGCTGGAGATGTGAGAGCTATTTCACTAACAGGCCTAGAGTTGGCTAGGTTCTAAGTTCATCACATCTGGTAACTTCAAGTCTTCCCCGATAGAATCAGCAGACTCTGGGTCCCTTCTGGAGCTTAAAGAGCCAGGAATGAAACTCTGAAATCCATCCATGATAGGCAATGTGTCAGGGAAGGCCCAGATAGGTGGGCTGGGTCTCTATGCTTGGATCCATATACCATTTCCACTTTTCAAAGGGGATGGAACTATGGAGAAGCAGCAGCAGCATTTATTCCATAAGAACTCAGGCACTATTACTCTATGAGTCATTACTGAGCAATTTATAATAAATGAAGAAGTCATATGAGGAGCAATAAATGAAGAAGTCAAATGAAGAATTCTCATCCTGGAACACCAAGAGCAAGGTGTATAAGGAATCTCAAAATAAAATTCCTGGGAGTATGACCAGAAAGCTGTTACTCGGCATTCATTCAACATGTACTTAACTAAGAAGAGGCCTGTGCCAAACACTGGTGTGGCTTATTCTTGATTCAGGGTCTAAGAAAGAATCACACTCTTGAAAGCAAGCTGTATTAAGGGGACTTCTCCAGCCCATCAAGTTTAGGAATGTTATTATTATGGATCTTAGGAGATAGGTGGCAGGACTCTCTTTGGGAAACTCTCAAGTACTACAGTTTCCTCAGGACACAGATCTATTTAACGGGCTAATGTACCAGCACAAAGAGGCCACTGGAACTCAAATTACATATGAAACTGACATTTCAGCTATGCTTTATAGGCACTTTTGTGGAGTGTTCCACTAAGGGTTTTGGGGACCAAGATGATTTCTTTTCCTTCCCCGGTGATGAAGTGTTTTTGTTTTTACTTCTACCTCAGCAATACTGGATCTCTGCTTGTGTCTGGGGCTAGCATTTCCTATAATTCCTTAATTCCTTCCTTACATGCAATGGAATTTTGCCTGAGCCTTAGAGGTAAGAGCTCACTGCCCTGCTCTAGCAGCTTAAGGCTAAAGGGGAAGTGGGGACTTTGCCTATGTCACCCAGTAGCAGCTTATCTCTTCATGCTTACCTGTACCACGAAGGTCTCTTCATGTCTCCTGCCTTGCTTCCAATCTTTTTTGTTTTGTTTTGAGACGGGGTCTCACTCTTTTGACCTAGCTGCAGTACAGTGGCACAATCTCAATTCACTGCAACCTCTGCCTTCTGGACTTGAGTGATTTTTTTGCCTCAGCCCGCTGAGTAGCTGTGACTAAAGATACATGCCACCACGTCCAGCTAATTTTTCTATTTTTAGTAGAGGTGGGGTTTCACCATGTTGGCCAGGCTGGCCTTGAACACCTGAGCTCAATTGATCTGCCTGCCTTGGCTTCCCAAAGTGTTGGGATTACAGGAGCAAGGCACTGCGCCTGGCCCTAACTCTCAACCTTTCTTGTGAGCATTTGGTAGAGGCCCAACTTCTTATGTCTGAGGCTCTTAGATATTCTAAATAGACATAGTAGCCCACACCTGGCCTTTAAGAATTTGCTAAAATTTTATTCAATTTCTTCTTACCTAGATACTTTTCTCTTGTGCTCTAATATAGATGAAATACTTTATTTCACAGATAGAGAATCCTATCCCAGTTTACATGGTTGGCTTGAGTCTTCAGCTATCTAATGGGCTGAAGAAAAATTATTGTTCTAGATTATCTGCATTTTGTTTGCTAAATTGGGGACAACACTCACATAATTTTTCTACATTTCTTCTTCAATTATATATACAAATATAGGAATTTTGAGTAGAACTTTACTAACGTTAACTTTGGAGATTGCACAACATTATACAATTTGGTATTTACATACAGAAATACTGGTATTTTCACTCATTTTTACAAAGAGTATCTTCCAGATTCTTTATGATATGGAGTCATGATTTGTTAACTGATTTTAACTTAAATTCCATATTGTTTTAAACACAAATTGAAGTGGCTTCTGGTATTGAAACATATTTAAAGGTAAACAGGGAAATTAAAAAGTATTAGGTTAGAACCAAAATAATCAGAAAGGTACGTAGGATTATAACAAAAGTTAAACATTATATTTAGCTATGAGATTCCCAGGAGAAAGGACAAAAAGGGAAACAGTACATCATATAGTTCTCAGAGTTCAATAGAAAGAATGCATTTTTTGTATGTATTTCCTTTTAGAAATAACAAAATAGAAAATGAGTTCAACCATAGTTTTACAGAAGATAGGGAAATGTCCCTCAATTTAGTATTTCTTTTCCTCACAATAATAAAGTCTGCACATTAATAGGAAATAGGAATTTCAGATAATAAATATGAAAAGTTGAAATAATCCTGACAAATTTTTCAAATCAATTATTGAAAATAGTTAGAAAAAAAAAGTTTACTTGGAAAACAACAGAAACAAAAGAAAACTCATACTTCATGTAAACAACAGAACACTATGCTAGTTTAGTTCTATAATAAAATCCACAGAAATCTGTGTGTGTGGCCAAGGATGAGGATATAGAGTAAAGAAAAAGAAAATTCAGAGAGAGGTAGAATATAACTCTTTGCAAGTCTTGTCTCGAGAAGAACCTCTGGAAAATAATAAGTTAACGATGGCCCTAGTCTACCAGCATGTCAGAGGCAGAACCAATGTAATTTCCTAAAATACGAGATTTGTGTCATTCTTAGGATAACTCACTAAGGTGGTTTGGTTCCACCAATGAATAAAGTTTCTAATTCTACACTAAGCTCATCCTTCAGAACATCAGTCTCATCTCCAGATTCTTCCCCAAGTTTCTTCCACCAGGGTGCTTGTATGTGCTTCAGGGTAGTGAGATGGGCCTGCTTGGCCTTTGCTGCCACAGGCCTGGATCTACTTAGGAAGAGCTCAGGTTCTTTTCCTTCTGCCTCCTTCAGACTTGGTGCCACTGTAGTAGACAGAAAATAAACAGATGAGCAAAAGAGTCCTAGGCCAAGCATGTAGAAACTTGGAAGCTACAGAGCTGTAACTCTGCTACAGGAGGCAGAAACAGCATTCCAACTCTGAATGTATCACCACTGCTAACTGTGGATGCTTTGTGACTATTCAAAAGTTATAACTGTGGCTGGTGGCAATATCACCACCCCCGGCTACTTTTGTGGTTTTATTTTTATTTTATTTTATTTTTTGAGACAGGGTCTTGCTCTGTTGCCTAAGTTGGAGTATAGTAGCATGATCACAGTTCACTGTAGTCTCAACCTCCTGGGCTGAAGTGATTCTCCCACCACAGTTTCCTAAGTAGATGGGACTATGCCACCATACCCAGCTAATGTTTTTTCTTTTTTGTAGAAATGAGATCTCACTATGCTGCCCAGGCTGGTCTCAAACTCCTGGACTCAAGCAATTCTTTGCCTTAGCTTCCCGAAGTGTTGGGATTATGTCCATGAGTCACCATATTTGGCTCATTTCTGGTTTTGTTTGTTTGTTTACTTGTTTTGGGACAGAGTTTCGCTCTTGTTGCCCAGGCTGGAGTACAGTGGTGTGATCTTGGCTCACTGCAACCTCTGCCTCCAGAGTTAAAGCTATTCTCCTGCCTCCACCTCCTGAGTAGCTCGGATTACAGGCATGTACCACCATGCCTGGCTAATTTTTTATTTTTAGTAGAGATGGGGTTTCACCATGTTGGCTAGGCTAGTCTCAAACTCCTAACCTCAGATGATTCGCCTGCCTTGGCCTCTTAAAATGTTGGGATTACAGGCATGAGCCACAGCGCCTGGCCATTTCTTTGTTATAAAATAAGATGTAGATTTTTGTAAGATGGTTTATTTTAAGAACAGAAATTTATTAAGTAGAACCTCATTCTATAGAAGAGAGGCTCAGTTTCAGCCATTTATCCAATTTAAAAATATACAATTCATAAGTAGTGGCCATTAAATAGAAAACAGTGGTCCTTTCTGTCCATATACACTAAAGAAATCCAAGAGGCTGACTGAAACACAGGGGCTTCATGGATGGGGTCTCTCATTAAATGGATCAGTGGTTATGAGACACACATAAATTAATTTTTGTAAAAGTATTTCATTAAAAATTATAGGTCAGGTGTGGTTGCTCACACCTGTAATTCCAGCACTTTGGGAGGCCGAGGCAGGTGGATCAGGAGGTCAAGAGATTGAGACAATGTTGGCCAACATGGTGAAACCCCATATCTACTAACAATACAAAATTAGCTAGGCATGGTGGCACACGCCTGTAGTCCCAGCTACTTGGGAGGCTGAGGCAGAAGAATCGCTTGAACATGGGAGGTGGAGGTTGCAGTGAGCCAAGATCGTGCCACTGCACTCCAGCCTGGCAACATAGCAAAACTCCATGTGAGAAAAAAAAAAAACTTATAAAATGCTCTACAAGTGAATGGCACTGTAACTACTGTCATCATCTACTTCTAAAATATAATGAAAAGCTTTTCAGATTACATAGTAAAAGATGGCTAGTAGGGCTCAGCATCTGAAATTAATAACTTTGTCCTGATACATATGAATGATGGCAAGGCCTGGGGAAGCAGGCAAGAAGGAGGTTATAAAATTGGCATCATTTGAAAACACTGTTTGCTGGTCTGATCTATGTAGAAATTTCCTGAGGTTAGGGGAGGAGCTAAAGATCCTTACTAATTGTTCCTTTCTGAAGGTTTTGGATGTCACAAACCTTCCATAGGTTGTTCCTTTTCGAGAACAAAAGTAAAATGAGCACATACTCATTAGCTGATCAATGTTGGTGGAGATTTGTGCCATCAGAGCTTCTCTGTGCTGCTGGGCTCGCTCTTCTAGAGCCCTGCCCATAAAATAGTGTTGCAGTCGTTCTTGAGCTTGGGCATGGAGCTCCCTATTTACCACATCTGGCATTGGAGAGCCCTGGAAACACAGGACAGAAAAACTTGTCACAGAGAGGACATAGGTTATCAAAGTACCCAACCACTTAGAGATTTTAGAATGCTTAGTGGTCTTTCATTTTATCAATTGAATCTCATGATCGATGTCTACCTTGTATTCCTGTGCAAGTATTAAATAGTCTATTAAAAGTTTTAGATAAAAAATAATGGTGGAGAAGTTTTTTTGTTTTGTTTTGTATGTGCCCATACTTTACTTTCTCAGACACTGTGGAACTGTGGGAGAAGAGATAAGATTGAGAGATTACAGTGAAAAATTACAAATGCTTTGGTAAAGACTGGCCTGGGGCCAGGCCTGTTGGCTCATGCCTATAATCCCAGCACTTTGGGAGGCCTAGCTGGGTGGATTACCTGAAGTCAGGAGTTCAAGACCAGCCTGGCCAACATGGTGAAACCCTGTCTCTACAAAAATCAGCCAGGCATGACGGCAGGTACCTGTAATCCCAGCTACTTGGGAGGCTGAGGTGGAAGAATTACCTGAACCTGGGAGATGGAGGTTGCAGTGAGCCAATAATCTTGCCATTGCACTCCAGCATGGGTGACAGAGCGAGACTCTGTCTCAAAAATAAAATAAAATAAAAGACACTGGACTGGAACAAGTGTAACAAAGCCAATTCCTTTGTTTTAGACCCCATCTGAAAGACTGTCTTACTTCTTATCCCATTCTTATTCTCAAACTTATCGAAGTCATATGTTATAACGGCTTCTGGATTCACAGAACAAGGGACAAAATCATCCAAAGGACCATATTCTTTTGGTTAGTCAGCTAATTTAAGAGGAATTTAACTGATTAGTTTGGGCAAGGATGAAATAATCTTAACTTTGGAGCTGATAAAGATTCTGACACCACAACTTTCTCAGATATTCCTGTTCGTGATCCTTGATACAACCTTGTTCCACTAAAACCTGACTTCTCAGCCACAGGATCTTAAACCACTGCACTAGATTATGGCTATAGAAGCACTTAAAAAAAAAAAAACAGGAGTATGCATCAGAACTACATAAAGTGTATTAAAAAAAGAGAGATTAAAGACCTAAACATAAGAGATAAAACTGTAAAACTCCTAGAAGAAAACACAGGAGGAGCACCATGACATTGGTTTTGGTGATGATTTCTTCATATGACACCAAAGCACAGGAAACAAACAAACAAAAAACAGACAAAATGAACTTCACCAAAATTAAAAACTTTTGTGTGCCAAAGACTACTATTAAGAAAGGAAACTGGCAGTCAACAGAATGGCATAAAATATTTGCAAATCATATATCTGATAAGGGATTAATCTCCATAATATATAAAGAACTCCTAAAACTCAACAAAAAACAGCCTAATTAAAAAATGAACAAAATATAACCCTGTGGAAAAAATAAATAAAAGACTTAAATAGACATTTCTGCAAAAAAGATAAAGAAAAGGCCAATTAACAAATGAAAAGATGCTCACAATTACTAACTAGAGAAAATGCAAGTTCAAACCACAAGATACAACTTCATATCTATTAGGTACTATCAAAAACAACTACAATGAAAATAACTAGTGTTGATAAGGATGTGGACAAATTGGAACCCTGTGTGTGACTGGTGGAAATGCAAAATGGTATAGCCACTATAGAATACAGTATGGCAGTTCCTCAAAATAAAAAAAAAAAATAATTAGCATACAATCTAGCATTTTCATTGCTGGATACACACCCAAAAAAATAAAAAACAAGGACACAGATATTTATATACACATGCTCATAGTAGCATTATTTACAATATCCAAAGGGTGGAAGGAACCCAAGTTTTCACTGACAGATTAATGGATAATCAAAATGTAGCATATATAATGGAATTATTATTCAGCCTTTAAAAAGTAGAAAATTCTGACAAATACTAAAATATGAAACTCGAAGACATTATACCAAGTGAAACAACCAAGTATGATTCCTCTCATGAGGTACTTAGAGTAGGCAAATTCATAGAGATAGAAAGTAGAATGGTGGTTGCCAGGAGCTGGGTCGTGGCAGAATGGTGAGGTAGTGTTCAATGGATGCAGGGTTTCAATTCTGCAAGATGAAAAAGTTCTGAAGATGGATGGCAGTGATGGTTGCACAAACAATATGAATGTACTTCATGCCACCAAACTACTTTTAAACATAGTTAAAATGGTAATTTTCACATTTTATCTATTTTACCACACTGAAAATAAATAAATGTTTAAAATATAGATACATGGGACCCACAAAACTTACTGTATCAGAATTTCTTGGTATGTGGGGGCTTCGGTATTTAATTGTTATAAAGGTGATGAAATTCGTAAATGGTTAAAATTGTTAAAAGCAATATAGTCCTTTCTACAGAGCTTAGGAACTGATTATCTATTTGTTGGAAAGGAGGCATGCTTCTGTCTTCATTCTATCTCTGCTCACAGGAAAAAAAGTTTTCAGTTGTGGTTCTGCCTCTCTCTTCAATTCAGTTCTGGTGCTTGACTAAGGCAGGAATTGCTAATATGATTGATTGTAACTCAGAAGATTGATTTGCTATGTTTTATTGGTGGCCAGGCTGATTATTTTTAAAAGCTCAGGACCCCTAAATTTTTTTTTAAGCATTTAGGTTAAAACAATTTTTAAAAAAATACAGCTTTATTGAGGTAAAAATAACATACACTAAATGACAAATATTGAAAGGGTACAGTTTGCTAAGCTTTGACATACACATACATCTGTGAAACCATCATCACAATCAAGATAATGAACATTCATCACTACCAAGTTTTCTTGTGCCCTTTTGTAAACCTTTATCCTCACCCTTCACATCTGCTTATCCTGAAGCAACTATTTATCTCTTTAATGCTACTATAGATTAGTTTATATTTTTAGAGTTTACATAAAAGGAATTATAAATATATTCTACTGTATCTGGCTTCTTTCATTTGGCATAATTATTCTGAGATTCATCTATGTGTGTGTGTCTTTTTTTTTTTTCTTTTTCTTTTTCAAATTGTATTGAGACAGCGTCTTACTCTGTCACCCAGGCTAGAGTGCAGTGATGCCATCACTGCTCACTGCAGCCTTGAACTCCTGGGCTCAAGTGATCCACCTGCCTCAGCTTCTAAAAATGCTGGAATTACATGCATAAGCCATCATGCACGGCCAGAGATTCATCCATGTTGCTCAGACTATTAATTTATTCCTTTATACATGCTGAACAGTACTCCATGGTTCTAGTTTTTGGCCATGAGCATTCATGTACAAGTGTCTGTATGGACATGTATTATTTTTCTCTGGGGTAAATATCTAGGAGTGGAATGGCTGAATCATATGATAGATATATGTTTAATTTTTAAAGAAACTGTCAAACTGTCTTCCAAAGTAGTTGTACTATTTTACATTCCAACAAGAGATGATTCTGTCACATGCTTGCTAACCTTTGGCATGTTCCATTTTAAAAATTCTAACAGATATGAAGTATCTTATTGTGGGTTTTTTTTGAAAAATTTTAGATTTTTATTAAGAAAATGGGGTCTCACTATCTTGCCCAGGCTGATCTCAAACTGCTAGGCTGCAGCAATCCTCCCGCCTTGGCCTCTGAAAGTGTTGGGATTACAGGTATGATCCACTGTGCTGGGCCCTTATTGTGGTTTCAATATGCATTTTCCTTAGTGACTAATGATGCATTTCTTAGTGACTAATGCATGTGTTTATTTGCTATCTGTCTATCTTTGGGTGAAGTGTCTGTTCAAAGCTTTTGTCCATTAAAACAAAAACAATATGTTTTCTTATTGTTGAGTTTTGAGAGTTCTTTCTATATTATGGATATAGGAACTTTATCAGATATATGCTTGGCAATGATATTCTCCCAATCTGTTCTTTGTTTCTTTAACTCTCTTAACAGTATCTTCTGAAGAGAAGTTTTAAATTTTGATAAAATCAAATATCAAATTTTCTTTTTGAATTATGCTTCTGGTATTGTATTCAAGAAAGGTCACAATATTTCTCCAATCCTTCCTTCTAGCAGTTTTATAGTTTTAAGTTTTGCATTTAGGCCTATGATCTACTTTTGAGTTAAATTTTGTATATGAAGTTATGTATGGCTTCAAGTTCAATTTTTTTATATATGGATAGCCAGTTGCTCCAGTTTCTCTACTGCATTAACTATGCATCTTTATCAATAATTAGTTGTGTATATATGTGGATTTATTTCTGGATTCAAGTCTGTTCCACCAATCTATTTTTGTATCTTTGTATCAATATCAAAATGTTTTTATTTTATAGCTTTATTATAAATGTTATAGCTTTATAATTGCAATCAGGTAATGTTAGCCCTCCAACTGTTCTTTTTTGCAATTAGCTATTCTATTATAGGTCCTTTGCATTTCTATATGAATTTTAGAATCAGTGTGTCAATTTCTACAAGAAAATCTGATGGGATTATAATTGTGTTGAATGACATTCTGTTTTGTTCCTAATCTCAGAGGAGAAACAGTCTTTTGTTATTTAACATGATGTCAGTTGTAGGTATTTCATAGATACCTTTCATCAGGGGGAGAAAGTTTCCTACAAATTCCTAGTTTGTTAAGATTTGGTTCTTGGGGTGTGGGGTGTCAGTACTAGACGTTGTATTTTGTCAAGTTCTTTTTCTGCATTTATTGATGTAATGAGCTTTCTTAGTGTGAGTCTGTTAATATGGTAAATTATAATAAATGATTTTTGAAGATTAAACTAGCCCTGCATTCCTGAGATAATCTTTACTTGTTCATGATATATTAACCTTTCAATATGTTGTTAGATTCAATGTGCTTAGTAACTATTTTGAGATTCATCCACGTTACTGAATGTTTTAATGTTTAGAATTTTGAAATATATGGTCATTAGGAATATTGTTCTGAAATTCTTTGCTTGTAAGGCCTCTGGTTATGATATCAGGGTATTGCTGGTCTTATAAAATGAGTTGGGAAGCATTTCCTCTTCTTCCCTTTTATATGGAATTGGCATTATTTCCTTCTTAAATTTATCAGTGAGGTAATCCAGCCATGCAAGTTTTCTTGTGAAGAAGTTTTTTAGCTACAATTTAGTAGACATACAGATATATGAGGTTATTCATTTTATCTCTTCTCAGGTGAGCTTTGGTAATTTGTCTTTTGAGGAATTTGTCTATTTCATAAAATTTGTTGTATTTATTAAGGTATTAATATTCCCTTATTCTTTAATATTTGTAGAGTCTATTTTGATGTCACTTCTCTTACCCCCTGATGTTGGTAATTTGTATCTTCTTTTTCCTGATCAATCTGGCTGCAGTTTTATAAATTTTATTGATCTTCTCAATCAGCTTTTAGTTTCATTGATTTTTCTCTATTGCTTTTGTTTCCTAGTTTATTGATTTCCCTTTGATCTTTATTTCCTTTCTTCTGCTTAGAGTTTAATTTGCTCCTTTTCTAGTTTCTTAAGTTATAAGCTGTTTTTTGTTTTTTTTTTTAATGAGGAGGATCTGTCTATATTTTTGCTTGGTTTTGTTTTTTTTAAAAAGACAGTCTTTTTTTTTTAATTGCATTTTAGGTTTTGGGGTACATGTGAAGAACATGCAAGATTGTTGCACAGGTACACATATGGCAGTGTGATTTGCTGCCTTCTTCCCCATCACCTGTATCTGGCATTTCTCCCCATGCTATCTCTCCCCAACTCCCCACCCCCTGCTGTCCCTCCGCTATTTCTCCCTGACAGACCTGTGTGTGATGCTCCCCTCCCTGTGTCCATGTGTTCTCATGGTTCAACACCTACCTATGAGTGAGAACATGCGGTGTTTGATTTTCTGTTCTTGCGAAAAAGATAGTCTTGCTATGTTGCCCAGGCTGGAGTACAGTGGCTATTTGCAGGCACAATCATGGACCGCTATAGCCTTAAAATCCTGGGCTCACATAATTCTCCTGCCTCAGCCTCCCAAGTAGCTGGCTGGCACATGCCACTGTGCCCAGCTCTCTGGAGTCTTTGAGACTTTTCTTCTTTTTAAAATATAGGTGTTTAATGATAAAAATTTCTTTCTAAATACTGCTTTTGGGGAATATACAAGTTGTCAAAGGTAAAGTTTTCATTCAGTTTGAAATACTTTCTAATTTCCCTTTTGATTTCTTTTTTGAGCCCTTGGTTATTTAGAAGTGTGTTGTTTAGTTTCCATATAGTTGGTGATATAACCAGAGATACTTCTGTTATTGACTTCTAACTTAATTCTATTGTAGGCAGCGAACATACTTTGTATAATGTTTTTTAGTTTATTGGGATTTATTTGATGGTACAGAACATAGTCTATCTTGGTAAATGTTCTATGTCCATTGAGAAGAATGTTATTTGGTGAAGTTTTCAAAAAATGTCAATTAGATCAAGATAGTGTTGTTCATATCTATTATATCCTTGCTGCTTTTCTGCTTGCTTATTGTACAAATTGTTGAGAGGCTTATTGAAATAATTGTGGCTTTTTCTATTCCTCATCACAGTTCTATCAGTTTCTGTTTCATGTATTTGTTTTTTTTTTTTTTTTGAGAGTGAGTCTCACTCTGTCACCAGGCTGGAGGGCAGTAGCACGATCTCGGCTCACTGCAACTTCCAAGTCCCGCGTTCAAACGATTCTCCTGCCTCAGCCTCCCAAGTAGCTGGGACTACAGGCATGTGCCACGATGCCCAGCTAATTTTTGTGTTTTTTTTTTTTTTTTTTTTTTTCAGTAGGGACGGGTTTCAACATGTCAGCCAGGATGCTCTTGATCTCTTGACCTTGTCATCTACCTGCCTCAGTCTCCCAAAGTGCTGGGATTACGTGAGAAACCGTGCCAGGCTCTTCATGTATTTTTTTTTTACTGTGGTAAAATATACATAAAATGTATCATTTCAACCATTTTTAATTGTAGAGTTCAGTGGCATTAAAGTATATTCGCACTGTTACTTGACCACTGCCACTGTCCATTTGCAGAACTTTTATATTTGCCCAAATTGAAATTCCAAACTTTTAAAATACTATCCTCTCACCCTAATCCCTGCCTTCTACTCCTGAAAACCATAATTCAATTTTTTATTTCTATCAATTTGACTTCTCTAGGTATCTTAGATAAGTGGAATCATATAACATCTGTCCTTTTGTATTTAGCTTATTTCACTTAGCATGTCATCAAGGTTCATTCATGTTGGCTTCATGTATTTTGAAGCACTGTCATTAGGTATATCAACATTTAAAATTCTTATGCCCTCTTAATTTATTCCTTTATCATTACATTTGTTCCACTTTTTTCATATTTAAAGTATGTTTCTTATACTCAACATGTAATCAGGCTTTATTTTTTATTTAATCTGTTACTCTCTGCTTTTTAATTGGGATGTTCAGACCATTTTCACTTATTCTAATGACTGATACAATCATGTTTGAGTCTATCATTTGTTTTCTTTTTGTCCCATCATTTTCTTTTATTTTTCCTCTTTTTTTCCTTGTTTCATCAATCAAGTATATTTTCTGATTTAATTTCATCTCTTTTGTAGGCTTATTAGCTACTTTATTGTTATTAGTTGTTAGCTATAACTCTTTGTTTTTTAAATTTTAGTGGTTGCTTTAGGGTTCATACTATACATGTTGAACTTATAAATCTATCTTCAAGTGATAACGTATCACTTCATATGTAGTATAAGAATCTTTCAATAGCATAGCAGTTCCCCACTCATCCAAGGTTTCATTTTCTGTGGTTTCAGTTACCTGTGGTAGAGTACAGTAAGATATTTGGAGAGACAGAGAGACCACATTCATATAACTTTTATTACAGTATATTACTATAATTGTTATATTTTATTACTATGGTTATTAATCTCTTATTGTGTGTAATTTATAGATTAAACTTTATCATAGGTATTTATGTATAGGAAAAAATATCACATATAGAGGGTTTGGTACTATCTGCAGTTTTAGTCTTCCATTGGGGGTCTTGGAATGCATTTCCTGAGATTAAGGGGGACTACTATATACCCATGTACAGCCATGCATTGCTTAATGACAAGAATACATTCAAAAGTGTGCTGTTAGATGATTTTGTCACTGTGGGCATGTCACCGAGTGTACCTACACAAACTTAAATGGTATAGACTACTACATATGTAGGCTATGTGGTATAGCCTATTGCTCTTAGGCTACAAATCTGTACAGTATGTTATTATACTGAATATTGTAAGCAATTTCAATGCAGTGGTAAGTATTTGTGTATTTAAACATATATAAACACAGAAAAAGTCCAGTAAAAATATGCTATTATAATGTTATGTGACCACTGTTGTACATACGCTACAACACTGACTGAAAATTCGTTATGTGACACATGGCTGTAGTTATCATTTCCAGTGCTCTTAATTTCTTTATATAGAGCCAGATTTCTCTCTGGTATCTTTTCCTGGCATCATTTTAAACAGAAATGTTAAGTCTTTTACATCTTAAATAACTTCACATTTCTGATTTACATTCCCACCAACAGTGTGTAAGTGTTCCCTTTTCTCCACATCCTTGCTAACATCCGTTGTTTTTGACTCTATAATAATAGCCACTTTAACTGGTATATTTATTATGATTTTAATTTATATTTCTCTGAGATTAATGACATTGAGCATTTTTCATTATGTTTGTTGGCCACTTATATGTCTGTTTATGTTTTTTGCCACTATTTTTTTTTTTTGAGACAGGGTCTCACTTGGCCACCCAGGTTGGAGTCAAGTAGCATGAACATGCCTCATTGCAGCCTCAATCTCCTGAGCAATGCAAGCAAGAAGATATCTGGCTTTAAAGTACTGAAAGGAAAAAAAGTTGTCAACCTTGAATTCTGTACCTGGCAAAAAATATTGTTTAAAAAAAAAAGACTTTTTCAGACATATAAAAGTTGAAAGACTCAAAGTCTCCAAGAAATATGGGACTATGTGAAAAGACCTAATCTACATTTC
>PVKP010003846.1:57319-67735 GCA_004027715.1 Plecturocebus donacophilus
CCAGGAAAACTTCCCCAACCTAGCAAGGCAGGCCAATATTCAAGTCCAGGAAATACAGAGAACACCACAAAGATATTCCTCAAGAAGAGCAACCCCAAGGCACATAATTGTCAGATTCACCAGGGTTGAAATGAAGGAGAAAATGCTAAGGGCAGCCAGAGAGAAGGGTCGGGTTACCCACAAAGGGAAGCCCATCAGAATCACAGCAGATCTCTCAGTGGAGACCCTGCAGGCCAGAAGAGAGTGGGGGCCAACATTCAACATCCTTAAAGAAAAGAGCTTTCAGCCTAGAATTTCATATCTGGCCAAACTAAGCTTCATAAGTGAAGGAAAAATAAAATTTTTTGCAAACAAGCAAGTACTTGGAGATTTCATCACCACCAGGCCTGCTTTTCAAGAGCTTCTAAAAGAAGCACTACACATAGACAGGAACAACCAGTATCAGCCATTCCAAAAACATACCAAAAGGTAAAGAGCATCACCATAATGAAGAATCTACATCAACTAATGGGCAAAACAGCCAGCTAGCATTACCAGAAGCTGCAATTTTAGTCTCTGATAAAACAGACTTTAAAACAACAAAGACCATAAGAAACAAAGAGGGACATTACAAGGTGGTGAAAGGATCAATGCAACAAGAAGAGCTAATGATCCTAAATATATATGCACCCATTACAGGAGCACCCAGATACATAGGGCAAGTTCTTAATGACTTACAAAGAGACTTAGACTCCCACACAATAATAGTGGGAGACTTTTAACATTACACTGTCAATATTAGACAGATCAACAAGATAGAAAATTAACAAGGATATCTAGGACTTGAACTCAGACCTGGAACAAGTAAACTTAACAAATATATACAGAACTCTCCTCCCCAAATCCACACAACATACATTTTTCTCAGTATCACCTTACACCAATTTTTAAAGTGACCACATAATTGGAAGTAAATCACTCCTCAGCAATTGCATAGCATTTCACAGGTTTAAATAAAATATTGGTTGGCTGCTTGTTTGTTATTTTCATCCCTTATTCCTTCCTGTCTCCATTGTTAAGCACAATGGAGGTTGTTAATACCCATTTTTAGACTGCATTCTAGCCTGGGCAATAAAGCAAGAATTCCGTTCTCTCTCCCTCTTTCTCTTCCTCTTTCATTCTTTTGCTCTTTCTTTCTCCTTTTCTCTCTTTTTCTTTCAAAAAAAAAAAAAAAAGTTGAAAGACTTGATCACCAGTACACTTGAACTACCAAAAATGTTAAATCGTTTGTAAAAGATTTAACATTCCAGAAATGTTAAATTCCTTTTTTGTTTTTTTTTTGAGACAGAGTTTTGCTCTTGTTGCACAGACTAGAGTGCAATGGTGTGATCTCGGCTCACTGCAACCTCCGAGTCCCGGGTTCAAGTGATTCTCCTGCCTCAGTCTTCTGAGTAGCTGGGATTACAGGCAGGTACCCCATGCCAAGCTAATTTTTTTTTTTTTTTTAGATATACTCTCGCTCTGTCGCCCAGGCTGGAATGCAGTGGCATGATTTCAGCTCACTGCAACCTCTGCTTCCCAGGTTCAAGCAATTCTTCTGCCTCTACCTCCTGGGAGGAGTGGCTGAGACTACAGGTGTATGCCACCACGCCCAGCTAATTTTTTTGTATTTTTAGTAGACATGGAGTTTCACCTTATTATCTAGGCTGGTCTCAAACTCCTGACCTCAAGTGATCCACAAGCCTCAGCCTGCCATAGTGCTGGGATTACAGGCATGAGCCACCATGCCTAGCTAATTTTTTTGTATTTTTAGTAGAGATGGGTTTTCTCCATGTTGGTCAGGCTGGTATTGAACTGCCAACCTCAGGTGATCTGCCTGCCTCTGCCTTCCAAAGTGCTGGGATTACAGGCATGAGCCACCATGTCTGGCCTAAATTCTTTTTATTTGTATAGATCAAGGGAGTAAAAGTGCACATTTACATGCCTATACTGCAAGCTCCTGCCCAGCAAAATAAATAATCAACAGTAAACAGCCTATAGAATGAGAAAAGGAAAAAGTAGTTGCAAGCTATACATCTAACAAGAGCTCAAGTGATCCCCCACCTCAAGCAAGCAGTTGGGACCACAGACAAGCACCACTATGCCTGGCTAATTTTTAAAATTTTTGCAGAGAACAGGCCTCACCATGTTGCCTAGGCTGGTCTCGAATTCCTGGACTAAAGCAATCCTCCTGCCTTGGACTCTCAAAGTGCTAAGATTACAGGCATGAGGCACAGTATCTGGCTTTGCCCACTTTTTAATGGGCAAATTTTAATGTTCTTTTCTTGAGTTGAGTTCCTTCTAGATTCTAGATATTAGCCCTTTGTTAGATGTATAGCTTGCAACTATTTTTACCTATTCTGTAGACTGTTTACTGTTGATTGTGTATTTTGCTGGGCAGGAGCTTTCAATATAGGCATGTAAATGTGTCCTTTTACTCCCTCAATCTATACAAATAAAAAGAATTTAACATTTCTGGAATGTTAAATCCTTTACAACTTTAAGGATTTAACATTTTTGGTAGTGCAATTGAACTGGTGATCAAGTCTTGTAGCTTTTGTATGTCTGAGAAAGTCTTTTTTTTTTTTTTTTAACAATATTTTTTGCCACGTATAGATTCTAGGTTGACACTTTTTTCCTTTCAGTACTTTAAAGCAAGATACTTCTTGCTTGCCGTGTTCCTACTGAGCAATGTGATTTTTGTCTATACATAACATTTTTAAGTTTTTTGTTTTTAAGATTTTCACTTTATTACTGGCTTGACAATTTTGATTATGATATTGCTTGGCACAGTTTTTTCCATGTACCTGTGCCTTAACTGGTTTGGGCATGGGCTTATCATCTTTAGTTTGGAAAGTTTTCAGTTATTACTTTTCTCCACATCTCCTTCAGGGATTCCAATTTTTTATTTATTAGGCCCCTTACAGTCCCACAGCTCAGTCATGGTCTTTTCAAATATTTTTCTCTTTTTTCCCTCTCTGTGACTCATTTTGTGCAGTATATACTACTATGGCTTCAACTTTATTAATCTTCCATCCAGCAATGTCTAATCTGCTATTAATTTGATTAAGTATATTTTTCATACTATACTTTGAAGTTTTTAATCTCTAAGAGTTCGATATAGGTTTTTTTTTTATTTTCCACATTTCTACTTGATTTTTTGAAGATATAGAATACAGTTATAATGACTGTTTTAATGTCTTTCTCTGCTAATTTTTACACCTATGTAATTTCTGGGTTGGTTTGATTCAATATCCTCCTCATTATGGGTCCTGTTTTCCTACTTCAAGCATGCCTTTAATATCTGATTAGCTGCTAGACATTGTGACTTTCACCTTGTTGGGCGCTGGATATTTTGATATTTCTTAACACCTTTAGTCTTTTTTGGGGATCCTATTAAATTATATAAAAACATTTTGATCTTTTTTTGGCTTTTGCTTTTATAATTTGTTTGGCAGAATGGAGCTGTCTAGGCTAATTATATTCTACTATTAAAGGAAGGTCTTCCTGAGTACTCTTCGCAATACCCTGTGAATTATGAGTTTCTCCAGTGTATTTGATGGGTACAGGCGCTATTGCTGGACCTATTTAATATTTAAGTTCCAGACACACTTTCCTATTACCTTTTCAGATGACCGTTTTCGGCCAAGACCATGTCTGCCCTGCAAGCACAGAGCCTTGCCCTTGCTGCTCCACCGCCCATCCACACCTGCTGGCAGCTCACCATGGATGATGATATTACCATGCTCATTGTTGACAGTGGCTCTGGCATGTGCAAATTGGGCTTTGTGGGCGACAATGCCCCCTGGGCTGTCTTCCCCTCCATTGTGGGGCATCCTAGGCACCAGGGCCTGATGATAGGCATGCATCAGAAGGACTCCTATGTCGGCGATGATGCCCAGAGCAAGAGAGGCATCCTGACCCTGAAGTACCCCATCAAGCATGGTATCGTCACCAGCTGGGACGACATGGAGAAGATCTGGTACCACACCTTCTACCACAAGCTGTGTGGGGCTCCCGAGGAGCACACTGTGCTGCTGACTAAGGCCCCCCTCAACCCCTAGGTCAACAGTGAGAAGATAACCCAGATCATGTTTGAGACCTTCAACACCCCAGCCAAGTACATGGCCATCCAGGCTGCACTGTTCCTGTATGCCTCTGGCCGTACCACTGGTATCCTGATGAATTCTGGTGATGGGGTCACCCACATTCTGCCCATCTATGAGGGTTATGCCCTCCCCTATGCCATCTTGCTTCTAGACCTGGCTGGCCAGGACCTGACTACCTTGTGAAGATCCTCATCAAGCATAGTTACAGCTTTACCACCACGACCAAGTGGAAAATCGTACATGACATCAAGGAAAAGCTGTGCTACATCGCTCTGGACTTTGAGCAGGAGATGGCCATAGTGGCTTCCAGCTCCTCCCTGGAGAAGACCTACGAGCTATCTGATGGCCAGGTCATCACCACTGGCAACGAGCAGTTCTGCTGCCCCAAGGCACTCTTCCAGCCTTCCTTCCTGGGCATGGAATCCTGTGGCATCTATGAAACTACCTTCAACTCCATCATGAAGTGTGACATGGACATCCACAAAGACATGTATGTCAACACAGTGCTGTCTGGTGGCACCACCATGTACCCTGGCATCGCCGACAGGATGCAGAAGGAGATCACTGCCCTGGCTCCCAGCATGATGAAGATCAAGATCATTGTTCCTTCCCAGTGCAAGTACTCTGTGTGGATTGGCGGCTCTATCCTGGCCTCACTTTCCACTTCCCAGCAGATGTGGATCAGCAAGCAGGAGTATGACAAGTCTGGCCCCTCCATCACCCACGGTAATGCTTCTAGGTGGATTGTGACTTACTTGCATTATGTCCTTTCAGATGACTGTTTTGTTGGTTTTGGATAATTTCCTCATATGTATATGCTGATTAGTATTCTGAAGAATACTCAAGGGGTAGATTCTGTAGATATCTGGGGTTCTCTCTCTTTGCAGCTCTCTTTACCTGGTACTCTGTTCTATGAAGTCTAGCTCCCTTTGTTTTCCCAGACTCAGTGCCATCTCCTCAACTCAAGGATTCCAAAGAGCTCTTCTTTGTTCTCTTCCTAGAAATTCTTTCAAGGCAGTAAGCTGGTGTAACTACAGGGCTCACTTTGTTCCCTCTCAGAGATAACTGTTTTTTGTTGTCTGATGTCCAGAGTCTTGAAAACAATTGTTTCATACATTTTATCTGTTTATGTTTGTTTCTTTTTCTGGTTGTTTCAGGCAGGAAGTAAATCCAGTCCCTGTTACTCCATCTTGGCCAGAAACAGATGTAGAACTTTTTCCACTGTCTGCGTCTTTACAGTAATCACAGAGGGCCTGACATAGAAGGGTGGTCTTTTCCTCCTCTCTTTCTCCACAGACTCCATTAGGTTTTAGGTCCCTAAATTCAGATTAGCAGGAGGGGAAAGTAAGAGGGCTTACTTACACTTCCTAAACTAAGCTTTGCTATCCAATTCAGGTTTTACCATTGCTATGTTCCAGTGGTTACCAGATACATGTTCAGCTATTAATATATTTGTACTTCATTTCCATTTGTATAGTGGTGTTTGTTCATTTGCTACAAAAAGCCCTTTCATTTTGGGAGTTCTGGAGGAATGAAAGGGTGAATGATAGGACTGCCTAAATATCACTTCAAACCTCTAACATCAGTCATCCAGAATCTTCAAATTTTAGAAGTGTGTGTGTGTGTGTGTGTGTGTGTGTGTGTGTGAGAGAGAGAGAGAATGAACCCAGAGACAAACACCACCACCACAATCATAACAAAACTTGTGTTACCGAGATACACTATGAGTGGTTGGTTCAAATGAGAGAATAATTCTGATAGACTGAAATGTATAAACTGCCAGCTTTCTCCATAAAATTACAGAAGTGTGGAAGCATAGGAGAAGCAGTAAGAGAAAAGAGAGTAGAGGTGATCAGCAAAGGTGTAGGTGATTGAAATTAATGACAGGAGTGGATGAGTTACTCACAAAGCAGAAAGGGAAATGACCTTTGAAGACACATAGGAGTAGATTGTCAAGAACTTAGGTGGGAGAAGTGAATGACACGTGATCTGCAATACTGTGGTCATAGAATGTCAAAGATATGGACCTTTCTATTGGGATAAAGGTGCTAGCAGTATTATTGTCATAAGAATGTAACAGGCAAATAGTCAAATGTGGTATCTTATGGGCTTCTGGAGGTACATTAGTATTCCAACAAATGTAAGAATGAATAATCATTGATTGACAGTTACATACACTCTTTCTGGAAGGTTCAAAATAGTCCAAGTTTTACTATACTATTGCAAAAGAAGCAATGAACAAGTTTTATTGATATAGTAGGAAAATAACTGATTTAAAGCAGAGTTTCCTTCACCACTGACTATACCTCTATGGCCACGTAACTATAACAAGACATACCACTTAAAGCACTGCATTATCTTATACCAGCAATAAATGTAGTGAGAGACACTGTTTTGTTGATCAATGTCAAGCTCTGGAATAATGTAATACTGGTAGGGCACAGAAGCCTACATACCGAATGTCTTCTGACATAGTCATCTACTTGTTGCTTCAGTTCAACTCGGCGTGCATCAGTGAGTTCTTGGAGTCCTCGCCAAGGAGCAAATAGTTTCTTTTTCTTACGGCACTTTGCTAGGAACTTAAGCGTCTGGAGGGGAAAAAAAATTGAAGGCTTGTGATTTTTCTCCCCTAATAAAACTATTTTCTCACTACAATATATGGTAGTGACCACATTGAAACACTGATTAATTCTGAGTGTATTTAAGGAGGGGAATGGGACTATGACAAGATGCAGGAGAACAGTGACTTTTTAAATATATAGAAGACTATATATATACATACGTATATATATATATACACATATACGTATATATATATGTATATATATACGTATATATATGTATGTATATATATAACAAGGATATGTTCATGTATTATTTGTGCAGTAAGTAATAAAGAGTAAAAAAAAGCAATGGATTCTAGTCTCAATTATAGACTTATAAACTATGATTCTGAGCAAATCACTTGATCTCTAGAGGAAAGGTTCTATGTCTATAGAAAACAGGGATATTAATTCTATACAGCTTACAGTATTGTAAATACTAAGGAGACAGTATTTCTGTCTGAATTCTTTCTCATATCCTTCAGAATGGACTCTGGTAAAAAGAAACCTTGTAATAGGCATGATATGGGAGACATTTGCAATTACTCTTCCCAGTTGTTTTCACTCTTCTCGTGTCTTTGTAGGTTTTATTTTCATCAAAGTATATGTTCACATTGTTTAAAGCAGGGTTAGCAAATCATGGTCCACAGGCCAAATCCAGCCTGCTGCCTGTTTTCATAGGGCTCGAAAGTTAAAAATGTGTGTGTTTTGTTTTGTTTTTGCATTTTACATTGTTAAACAATTTAAAGGGAAAAGAATATTTAGTGCCATGTAAAATTACATGAAATCTAATGTTTACAAATACAATTTTATTGGAAGACAGCCATGCTTATTTGTTTAGTATTGGCTATGGCTGCTTTTGTGCTCTAACTGAATACATGTGACAGAATGCATGACCTGCAAAGCCTAAAATATTTTATAATATAGCCCTTCCAAGAAAAGTTTGCTGATGTAATTCTATTATTTAATGTGTCAGTTTCATAAGAATTAATAGAATCTTAAAGAATTCTTACTAGAATTACCCACTTACCCTGTCCCCCCACCCAAAGGCAACAATTTAATACAGGTTTTTCTTTTGATATTTAGCTCCATCTACTTTTCTGTGATTTTTTTTTTTCAGATATAGGTATTATCTATTGATTTTCTTATATGAAAGATATGGATTTAGATCTCTTTCACTGCTTCTACTCCCTACCCATCCTATATTATTACATCATAATTTTAGTTAAATTAATGTTCAATGTTTACAAAATTATGACCACATAAAGGCTATTCACTTTTGAACAATATAGTATACTATAATTACTTTTCCTTCCTTGCAAATTTTTATTTTCTTTTATTAATTCTTTTTTCCCATGCTTTGTTTTCCATACACTTTCTACTGATTATATTTTACAAACTCCACCCTAATTGTCAACACATTAAAACAAACACATCAGGCATTTTATCAAATTCATTTTCTTGGACACATTTTCTAGAGCTTCTTGACCTGCTGCAATTTGAATTGACTGCTCTCTATACCTTGGGCATGGCTGTCATCCTGTAGCCTCCATTCACCATCATTGTGACTGCTTTTCATCTTTCCTTGTGTTCCTTGGATTCCATGTTGCATTCTTTATCAGGTTACTCCCTTCTTATCTAAAAATGTCTTTGGTCTGTCCTTACCTTTAATTAATAATTTGGTTGGGTATAGAATTCTAGTTGGAAATCATTTTCCTTCAAACATATGACAGTCTTACTTCATTACTTTTTAGCTTCCAGTGTTCCCGTCCAGATGTCCTTTTGTTCCCAGTACATTTCACAGTATTATAAAATATACATGGAAGTGTTTCTGTCACTGTATTGGATACTTAGTTAGTCCCCTTAATCTAAAATTCATGAGATTCAGTTCTGGGAAATCTTAAGTTATTTGATTTTCTCTCCTCTGTTTTTTCTTGTTCTTGATTTCAAATGTTTGGCTGTTTGACATCCTAGACTGATAGTCTTTTCTATCTATCTTTTTTTTTTTTAATTAAAGATTCTGCCTTTTCTTTTTCAAATGATGTTTCATATGTTGATCAGGCTGGCCTAGAATTCCTAAGCTAATGCCATCCTGCTGCCTTACCATTCTGAGTAGCTGGCATTACAGGTGTGTGTTACTGGCACAATCTTTTTTCCTTGCTTTCTGTGAGGTTTCTTTAACTTTTCATCTACAGTCCTTTTATTAGTCTTTCAGTTTTCCCTGTTGAATTTTATTCTATGTCCTCCCTTTTACATGGCATCTTGGTTTTGTTTCATATGTTACCTTTCCTTATCTCTCGAGGATAATAGTAACAGATTAAAAAATCTTTTCCTTATACCTGCAGCATTTATATTCTATAAATTAGTTTTATTCCATTTGTTTTGTCTTTGGCTTTCCTTAGCTGTTCAGTGATACTATCTTTCAGCTGATAAGAATGGGCACTAAGAAGTTATTTTAAAAATTCCCCTAATACCCTTGATTTTTTGGTATTTTTTTGAGACAGGGTCTTACTCTGTCACCCAGGCTGAAGTGCAGTGGCTTGATCATGGTTCACTGCAGCCATAACCTCCTGGGCTCAAGTAATCTTCCCACTTCAGCCTCCCGAGTAGCTGGGACTACAAGTGTGCGCCACCATACCCAGCTAATTTTTTGTAGAGAAAAGGTCTTGTTATGTTATCCAGGCTGATCTCAAACTCCTGGGCTCAAGGGATCCTCCTTCCTTGGCCTCCCAAAGTCCTGGGATTACAGGCATAAGTCATCACTGTGTCTGGTCTTGTTTTTAATATGGTACTTGAGTTTTTAACTGTGCTTGCATCCTTCTGTTGAGACTTTCTTCTTTCCTTCTATTCTCCCCTTTCCTTGAATTTTCTCTTTTAGCAAATTTCCTCAATTTTTAGCTACTGGAGAAACAATGCCTCTGTTTTTACATAAAGTAAGAGAGGAACAGAAGGTAGATAACTGTTCTGACCTTTCTTTTCCTGTCAAAGGCATTAATAAACAGTTCTTCCTGAGGGAAAAGTTCACTGAAAGGATATTGCTATTCCTTTATATTATCTTTTTTTTTTTTTTTCTTTTGAGGCATGGTCTTATTCCTATTGCCCCGGCTGGAGTGCAGGGGTGTTATCATGGCTCACTGCACCTTCAACTTTCCAGGCTCGGGTGATTTTCCCCCACTTCAGTTTCCCGAGTAGCTGGGACTACCAGTACATGCTACCACACCTGGCTTATTTTTGTATTTTTAGTAGAGATGAGGTTTTGCCACATTGCCCAGGTGGGTATATTACTTTAAATGAGGCTAATGAATTATTTCCTATTTTTTCTTAGCAAGGTCAACTGCAGTGCTAACAGAAATATAATGTGAGTCATAGATGTAATTTTAAATTTTCTAGTAGTCACATTAAGAAAATTAAAAATGGGCAAAATAATATTTACTGAGTTATATAAAACATACACAAAATATTAGTATTTTGTCTTATAATCAATATAAAAAAGCATTAATGAGATACTTTACACTTTTTTGTCATGCTACATTTTTAAAATCTGGTGGGTATTTTACACTTATGACATATTTTAATTTGGACTAGCTACATGTCAAGTTCTTCATAGCCAGCTACATATGCTTAATGACTACTGTACTGAACAGTGCAGGTCTCTAGTGTGTCTTAGAAAAGGCTGCTTTAGGCCA
>PVKP010003846.1:67835-103905 GCA_004027715.1 Plecturocebus donacophilus
CACACACACACACACACACACACACACACACACACACACACACACACTAGCTGGGCCTGGTGGTGCAAGCCTGTGGTCCCAGCTATTATGGAGAATGAGGTGGAAGGATCTCTTGAACCTCACAGATCAAGGCTGCAGTGAGCTGTGATCTTGCCACTGCACTCCAGCCTGAGAGACCAGAGAGAGACTCTGTGTCAAAGAGGAAAAAAAAGTAAAGGATGCTTTAAAAATATGGCAAAATGTATCCTTTATTGACTATTGCCTTGTTCTAATTTTCTCTACTTTTCGATTTCTTTTCTCACTGTACTTTCCCATTTTTATTTTGCTTTTACCCTTCTTTGAAAGTTATTCTTGGCCAGGCATGATGGGTCATGCCTATAATCTCAGCACTTAGGGAGGCAGAGGCAGGAGGACTGCTTTAGCCCAGGAGTTCAAGGCTTTGATGAACTATGAACACACCACTGTACTTTAGTTGGGTGACAGAGTGAGACCACGTCTCTTAAAAAAAAAAGTAATCCTCTTATTTCCTTTTCCATTTTGGCTAACTTTGCTTTGATTTCATCTTGTTTTTATTAATGAGATGCAAAGACTATAAACATGACCTTGACCCATCCCTTTTTGCTCTTAAACAGAGACTCATTCCTTTTTAGCTAGAGCAGATATGAGACAAATGTGACTAATCTTCCTTTTTTGCCAGTGGAAAGTATAAAAGCCAAAACAGCTTTACCTTCATAGCCTTCAGATACCTTCAGATACTCTCCTATGATGACTCCTACTTTTTTCTCTAAGAAATGGAATGCAAACCAGGATATTTCACTTTATAGTAGAGTATCCTTTCACAAAGTACTGGGCTCATCTAAATCAGGCAAGGTAGTAAGTCAACTTAATAAGGGCCCAGCTAATTCTATGAAAGGGAAAACTTTAAAAAGGAGGTATTTGTGAGGTAAAAGTATTATAAAGGCCAAACATTCCTCCAAAGGAAGTGTCTCCAACCCTGATATCAAATGGTTAATCCTTAGTTGGCTTTGTTTAGCAGAAGGTAAATATCAGGAGTATGTGTGATTCAATGATGGTGTAGGACTGTTTGTTGCAGATATAACCTGAGATCCCCAGAAGAGCCTGAAGAAGGAGTAGGAGGCAGACATCTCTTCCTATTTCTCTAGTGTTTATTCTGTTTTTTGGATGGTTAAAAAAAAAAACAACTTTGTAAAAACTTAATCACAAAGACTGTTCAAAATCTATCATAGTAGAAAACTGAAATTGACCTAAAAATTAAACAATAAGGGATTGTTAAGCTAAATGCTATAGGACCTGAAATCTTAACATGAAAGTTAACCATGTGGAAAACTGGTAATTAAATAAAAAAAAAAAAAAAAAGCCTGTGCTGTGCTTTTCAAAGGCAACAAAATAGTACTATGCTCTAGACAGATCGCAGAAAAATTGCCATTTAAGAATATGATTCTACAATTAAAATGTCATAATGATTTAAATGTATCTAATATCTCATCTGTGCATTAAAAAAATCAAATATCACATGCTGCTCTTGCATTGAACTTTGTAATTTACAAAATACATTACCATAAATTAGGGCATCTGATCCACATAACAACTGAGTAAAAAGGGTAAGAGTAAACATCTATTCACACATCAAGCACATATGATAAACTAACAACAATAAGACTTAGCTCCTTATCCTGGAAGAACTCACAGCCCAAGTAAGAAGGGAAATAATTAACAAAACAGTATTACAGTATAGTAAATGATGTACAAGGTACAAGGTTCTAAGGCAGTACTAAGGACTGAATGTCTAAATCAGCTTGGCCAGAGGTAAGGGGGTTTTCTTTTAGAAAGCTAAGTGTCTCGACCAATGCTTTACAACAGGTAATAAGCAAAGTCAGGTTTGAACTCATGTTTTTGCCTCTTCATTCAGAGCTCTTTTTTTACTACATTGGACTCACTGCTCTTTGAAGTGTGACAGCTGCTTTATACTCTGTGAGAGACTGCCTCTGTTGGCGAAAATTTTTCCTTTCCCAGTACCCTCTCCAATGTTTCTGGATAATCAATGCTGATTTCTCTTCCATTTCCCGATTGTGTTTCTCCACCTGACCTAAAAAGATGATAGACACTATTACAATATACTCACTGCCATGCTTTCTTATGTTTTGGAATCAGAACAATGATAATAATCTTGCATCTTTTTATTTTTGTCAATATTGTTTACTAATTTTCCCAATTCTATTATTTTACAATGGTTCTAAGATTTCAGAAACAATGCTTTCTCAGATTATGCAGCTTCTTTAGAGAAAGAACTCATATAATATTTTTGTGGTAATGAGAAAATGGCTGAAAATCCAACATGAAGAATATTTGAAAAAAAGAATCATAAGTACATGATTACGAAGTCATTCAGTACCACCAGAGGGAAAGGGCAAAATGTGTGTATATATTCTCTAGTTTATGTGCTTCCAAATTTCTCTTAAGTCACTCAGTCAGTTATACAGATGACTTTCTTTTTGCTTTCTTGGAGGTGTTCAGCATATAGCCCAGGGTTGACAGTACATACGTGACAGACTAAGGTAGTAAAATTGTTAATAAAATGAGGGATGTATCTGAGGGAGTATAAGTAACTGATAGAATTTAATGATCAACTGGATATGGAGGTAAAAGAGGGAAAGGACTCTGGGATTTCTCAAATGGGAAACTGAGTAAGTTCTTGGTGCCATTACCTGAGATGGTGAATAGAGGAAAAGGAAATCTGAGGGGTAAGATGACTTTGGTGTTTGGGATGCCTGTGGATATCCAGGTAAAGCTGAATCCAATAGGCAGCTGGCTACAGAGCTGTGTTATTCAATACAGTAGACACTATCCATAACTGGCTACTTGGGTTAAAATAAAGTAAAATTAAAATTCAGGTTCTTCAGTGCTCTAGCCACATTTCAAATACTCAGTAGCCATCTCTAGCCATTGGCTACCATACTGGATGGTATAGATATATAACATTTCATTTTTGTAAAAAGTTCTATTGGGCAATTCTGTTCTAAGAGGTTAGGAGAGAAGGTGAAGATAGAGACCAGATTTGAAAGTGCTCGGCACTCAGCTGAGAGTTGAGCTACTTATGGATGGATACCACAGGAAGAGCAAAATGAGAGGAATGGGGTAAGGATGGAACCCTAGAAAATATCTATATTTAATGGAGATGAAGTAAAATAAAGGGCTAGTGAAGGACCCTGCGATTGAATAACAAGAAGAGAGGTAAAAGAATTTAAAAGAATATTGAAACCACTAAGAGTTCCCAGACCACACCTTATTATTAATTTCAGCTCAGTCTTTCAAAGGTAGCAAGAAGATGTCACAACGTTTGTACTAAGGAATAAGCTAAGTTCTGATGGCAGAATGTAGTAATATTCCAACTCCTTATTTCAATTCAAGAAGTTTCTTTGTGTCTCTAACAGCTATCTTTATGCATACATTTTTATGTTTCTCTAATGTATCTGAATGATAAGAAAAGAAAACTGGTGGGGAGATTGTTCATCATCAACTAATAGGTCTGAATCAGAAAAAATAGTAACTATTTTTGAACTCAGAAGATTTAACAAAATTTATCTGAAAAATAGACAAAAAGGACAAAAGTCCAAATTTTTAAAAAATCATCATGTAGCTAGAAAACTTGGTTTGTTAAAAGATAAGCTAAATATTCTTATATTTATAATGTTGATACTGCCACTCACCTGGATGAACTATTTCCAGCATACTCAGCCGCAATTCTTGGGAAAGTCTCATGGCTCTCTGTCTTTGAAGTTGCAATCGTAATCTGAGGTCCTCTTCTTCCTTTTTCCTATTTATCTCCAGCAACATCTTTGTTCGTTTAGATCTGTGATGTAAATAGTGTATTATACATAATTTTCATAAATCATATGTTTAAAAAATGTATGAAAAAATATATAACCTCACTAGTAAATAAATGTAAAGAGATAATTTTATAAAAAAGATAATTTCTAGTGTCATTAAGATATGATAAAATAGTTTGTCATCTGCTGTTGTACAACCTTTCTGGAGAACTATTTGGATCTTTGCATTAAAAGTCTGGAAAAATATTTGAAGTACATAAATCAAAAGCCTTAAAAATGATGACCAATTAATTCCATTACAAATAATTTTCTTAAAGAACTAATCAGATATATACGTACAAATTTATGTTCAAAAATGTTCTCCACAGTATTACAACAGTAACAAGTTGAAAACAAACTTTGTCTCACAACAGGGAGTTAGATAAATAGATACTGGTTCATTCACCTGATGGGATGGGATTCTATAAACTGTGAAAAAACAGTATGTTCAAAGAATATTTAGTGACATGAGAATATACCTATGATCCAATGTCAGGTTAAAAAGAAAATCAGGATATAGAAGAATGAGATCCAAACTGTGTCAAAAAATTTATATTTACTGACACAGAAAAATAAATAATTAAAAAACATTAAAATTTCAAGTGATTTTTACTGTATGATATAATTACAGTTGGTCTTTATTTTCTTCTTATGCCTACTTCTCGATTATTGACAACTGAACATTACTTTTATAACTGGTTATGAAAATTTTCATGTGGCCACATTTTATATAATTATCATTTCTGTATTACCTGTTTTTATTCATCAAAATTTCTCCTTAGCCATTCCTAATTTTTGTTGCTTCCAATATCACTATGTAAGGAGACTACAAGTGGTCAGTTTACAGTAAATATACTCAAAATGCTTTCAGATATCCATAGAGAAAGAAAACAAGGATAAGAAGAGAGGCAGAATAAACTATTTAAGTTTAATTGTATAAATTTAATTTTATATGTGTCCTTCAAGGACATTTTCTTTTAGATCTTTTTCTTAGAATTAAATGTAAACAAATGTGGTAACTTGACTATAACTCTGTACTCTTAACAGCCAGACTTCATTATAGTATAGTTAGAGAGAATTATTATGATTTTCAACTGAATTTTCAACTCAAAATAGTTTATTTTGATAAAATTTTGTATTCCTGTGGTTGTTTCTCAAAAATTCTTAACTTTCATCAATTACAACTTAAATTTTCTCTAGCTTTCTACTTAGGACAGAGTAGAGGATTTATTTGTTTTGAAACTTCTTTCTTATCCCTATTATCAAAAGTAGAGAATACCTCAAAAGTGTATGTATGTCAAAAGGTTCTAGAGAAGATGTAGGGCTAGTTGAATAGTTCTAAGTGTTTCTTGCTCTTTCTCTTTGTGAAAGTTGGAAATGAAGTAGGTAAGGGCCTCTCCATTCCCAAAGAATAGCTGATAGCAACTTGCCTCTTCTACAGAACTTCTTCACCTCAAAACTTCTGGGTTATACAGCATGCAGATAATAATGTTTTATCTTTTACCCATTCATAGAGCGTAAAAGAGAGCAGGCTCTAAGCAGAGTCTCCTCTCAATCTGATTTTTTAAAAAACTACCTCTGGCCAGGCACAGTGATTCACACCTGTAATCCCAGTACTTTGGGAGGCCAAGGTGGGTGGATCGCCTGATTTCAAGAGTTCGAGACCAGCCTGGCCAACATGGTAAAACCCCATCTCTACTAAAAATACAAAAATTAGCCAGGTGTAGTGGTGCGTGCCTGTACTCCCAGGTACTTAAGAGGCTGAGGAAGGAGAGTTGCTTGAACCTGAGATGCGAAGGTTGCCGAGATCACGCCACTGCACTCCAGCCTGGGTGATACAGTGCGATTCTGCTTCAAAAAAACAAACAACAATAACAAAAAACTACCTTTGTTTCTAACTTCTAACTGGTTATAGATTATAATGTCCAGTGCTACATTATCAATATTTTAAATATACTATTACTATGGAAAACATAGTAATCATTAAAATTGCATTGCTAGAATATTAAATCTGTCAGAAAACTGGGTTTGGGAAACAATTTAGGCATGTAGGCTATGAAATATGGCAAAAATGAAAAGACAATGGAGCATGAAGGTGAAAGTAAAATACAAATCAGAAAGGATAAAAGTGAAGTTTGGTGATTTAAATACTGACTAAATTGTAAACAAGTGTGCTTATTGGATTCATATGTTTTATTTTCATGTTTAAAAACATTTATTAGGAACTGATGTGATTGTGAATGTAATTCCCTGATTTATTATTAAATAACATCTAGTTAATTTTGCTAAGAGTTTCTATAATCACTAAAAAATCAAAGGATTATTCTTCCAACTGGTTACTTTGTAAGAATTAGTAGGCACTGGATCATCTGGCATGTGTATTATACTTCTGAAAATGAAATGACTGATCAGATATCATATTCTGAAAATAAGTAAATTCCATGATTCACATTTGATCAATATGAATTTTAACCATTAAAATGGGAGTTGACCAAACATTCTGGTGCCAAAACACTGTGCTTCAGAGAGACAGAGAAAAAAAAAAGATACTACTGCATTTAAGAAACTCAGTTTCAAGGGGAAATCAACAAATGTAATTACAGTACTTAAAAATCAGCACTATGATAGAGGTAGGTAAATTGTGAGGTTTCTCTAAGATAACTAGATCAGCTGTTAGCTGCTTTAGAAAATCTTACTGAAGAAGAGTGGTTAAGAGACAATAAAGTTTCTAAATATGAGAAATGACTAAATAAAAAAGAAACCACTATGAAAGTGTGTTAGCAAGGGTGTGACTATAAAATAATGCCTCTTGCTGAATCTAAAACACACTAATCAATAATGGACCAATAAGCATGACTGGGGGGCAGTCCCTCTCCCAAAACCATGGGAGGGGCAGATTACTGAGATAAGACCTGAGCACAAAAAGACAGAAATAACCTTTGAAAAAAAGCCAAGCTACAAAGGAAGCAAGAGACATTTGCATGAACTGTAACAACTAATAGAAGAGGGAAGGTGCTGAACTGGAGCAAACTGAAAATTAAAAAATTAAATAGAATTCAACAGGTTAGGACTGCATTTCAGTATATTCTGGGACCTCAAATGCAAAATACTGGAAAGGCAACAAACAACCTGTGAGACTAAAATCATTTTTGCTTCACAGCTTATCTTTTTTAATGGAAGTATTTATAACTCTTCTGGTCACATAAAGAAAGCAATGGAATTTCTATTTTAAAATAATGGAATATTAGATTCCATAGATACACTTCTAAGTGGAAAAAATATGTAATCCTGGGCTACTTTTAAATAAAGATTGTAATATAGAAAGAGTATACAAACAAATTTGGCAACTGTCGTGGGAGTAAACATTAAAGCTGTGAATCCATGTATAGGGGTACCTTTAAATTTAAGATGACAGATAACTAAGAATGATAGCAGGTAGAATCCTTAAGTAATACCTACTCTATCTGAATTCACCACAGAAGGCAATACCAAGAGCACCTCAAATGCTTTAGGTAGAAAATATACACTGTGACTCAAAAAGTACTCAATATTTCCCAAATTTATCTAACCACAGAAATGCTTAAAAAAAAAAATCCAGCTTGTAAGATAGGCAATAAGCTTTGAGTAATAATAGATGGATAATACTTGCATCTCATTAGTACTGTATTTAATGCATGTATTTGTCTAGCTAAATTTGTGTATTTTCAAAGACTGAAAGTGTGCCATGTGCATTTTTCCTCCTACCATCTTCTAAGTGCCAGGGAATATGCTAAAAACTTTGTCTTATCTGAAATTTTAAATTATATTGATCATACAAGTGTATGAACTATTATTCTCATTTTATAGACTGGAAGTTTGAAGCCAAGAGAGGTGGGGCATTGTTAAGTTCACTCAGCCAATAAGTTGTTGAAGTGAGATACAAACTTGAATCTGTTAAACTACCAGGGGATGGATCACCTGGTATATACTAGGCACTTGATATATATTTAAAAACTAATTCTTTTCTTTGCTACCAACAATATTCACGCCCAATTTAAAACCTATCTTTAATTCTTCCCTGAAGAAAAAGTTCATCAATTAATAGGATATCCACTAAGAGACACAGTTAGCTAGAGTGATTTTAGTATCTTCAACCCTGTGACTACTTGGTATTTTAAACCCCAAAGCTATTTTTAAATGTTTTTATAACTGAGAAATGCATCTGCAGTTATTAAAAGAATAGTTTCAGTTTTCTTTAAAAAATAGACTTCTTTAAAATGCCAGTTTTATTTTAGTGAACTAAAGCTTGGCTTTAAGTTAGGCTGCATGAAAAAGTCACCTCTGAAACAGTTCTTTATCATAAATTATCTAGAAGCTGAGTCATTTTTTGTTGTTCTGTCACTTCTGAGAATCTGGACTGGTTAATCATTTCAGAAAGGGAGGTATGTTTTCAGTATTTCCTTCTCAGTCTACTTGAAATAAATGACAAACTATATCATAACTCAAAGACCATATCCATCCATGCCATATTTATTCAGGAAAATCAGTTAACATACTTAAACTCATATATATGCATACATGTTATTTTTATAATTATATACACACAATTATGATAACTGCTGCTTTGAGGGTTTAATAATATAACTATCATTGGTTCCCTCTGTAGGCTTGGCTCCCACAAATATCTTAAGTGGATAAAATTGTATATTTGACACATCAGATTCCTGTGTTATGTCCTTTGCTTTGAAAGTACATCTGGTTATTGGAGTGTTGGAAACGTATGGGGAAAAAATTGAAAAGATAAAAGAAATATACTAGGAAATTTAAAGAAAATCACCTGAATTTCAATTCAACTATACTTTAGTAAGATTCTTTGATCATCAATCCCCTCACCAAATTTTTTTACCTGAAACTTCTCTGCAAAGCAATCACAGCAGATGGAAGCTTCTTTAATCTCTTTCTTGTCTGAAAACCCTTCCAATAGGCTTGAATCAAGCATGCTGCTTGATGTAGTTTCTGAAATTAAAAATAATTTAGAGATATATCTAGGAAGGTCTTTTTTTTTAAGTTTACCTCTTAAAGTATCAGGTCAAGGCAAGTATTAATCTCCAGCTCTAACAAGATAGGTAAGAATATTAAACCTTACCTCCCAAAGGAGGTATGTTAGGCTTAGTAAGGCAATTTCTAGAACATATTAAAGATAAACTCTAGTTAGCTCCAAATTCTCCCTGAATAATCTCACTTCCATTTCCATTTCAAAGATTTCACAGTTCTGCCTGACCTTTCATAATCCTTTTTGAGCTAACATGTTAATGTTTTTATTTAATAGGCAATCAACCTAGTTAGGTTCAAACTATAAGCTCTGTTGATCCTTGTGAATGGTTGCCCTGATCTCTGCTTAGTTCTGTAAGCCTTTGGAATGCTAGCCTCCTGATAGACCATTGGGCTTAAAAGGCCAACAAACTATCTAAGTTCTAGACTGAATTCTGTTCCAGTTTACTGTTTACTTAGTAGACTTCTGAGTCCCGAAATGGAATAGCAAAGGGTACAACTATTAATAATAAAATATAATTTTATGATTTTGTTACCTAATCAGTATGAATTTGAGCACATGTATAATTTTGAGATTAACCTAAATTCTTGCTGGTTCATATATACATGAAAAAAGAAATTCCCTTCATCTGTACTCTTCCTTCCAGGCTCTCCAACTCACTGTCCTGCCTTACCAGACTTCTTTTCATGGTTTCTGCTTGTATTTTTAAATTTATTGCCCTTTTGGTTTTGGATATACAATGTCACCCTTTCCTTTTAAATTAAAAATATCTTTAGTCATTTTAGATGTTTTCCATATTTAAGTCTTTACCTGGAAATCAGAAAGGTATATGCCTCTTCCTATTGGACTGGGCTATTTAGATCTATCATTTTGAGTATAGTAGAGGAAGTATGATGAAATAATCAATAACTTGCTGCCTCAAATTTCTAAATATTTTTTATTAATAGCATTTCTTACACAAAGGAAAGGCATTATTGTTGTATCTCAAAGAACAAGAAGGGTAGCCATAGGTGACCATAAATATAGTTTGCTACAATTAGAGATTTTTTGGAAAAAGAAATTTAAAAGTTTAAATAGCTTATAGATAAAAGAAGATAAACATCAGAGATGCGGCTTTCATGAGAAATGCTGAATGAAACTGATATGGCAGTATCTACAAGCAGATGTAAATGGGAGACTGAAATTATGTTTTAGTGTAGGTTGAATAGCAGAGAGATACAATTTTGTAAAATTATATTTTAAAGATGGGGTTTTGCTATGCTGACCAGGCTGGGGTGCAGTGGCTATTCATGGGTGTGATCATAGGGCAGTCTCCAATTCCTGGACTCAAGCAATCCTCTTGCCTCAACCTCCTGAGTAAAAATTTTGAAGATATTTCTATTTTGGGGGTATTTTGCTTGAAGTCTTAAGAGAAAGTAAGTGAGGAATATTTAAGGAAAACTAAGGTTTAATACAGTCAGCAAATATCATGCAAGTTTTTTTTTGGTAACTTAATACCTGCTCTTCTACTTCCTGATAGACCGTTGGGCTTAAAAGGCTTACAAGATGTCTAAGTTCTTTGCTGAATTCTGTCCCAGTTTCCTGTTTACTTAGTAGACATCTGAGTCCTGAAATGGAATAGCAAAGGGTACAACTATTATTATAATAATAAAATATGATTTTGTTATCTAATCAGTATTAATTTGAGGCTAAAAAGTCTGGCCTAAAAACAAATGAAAACAAGATTAATCACATGATTTTTCATTTCCCTTTTCTCAGAGACTTCTAGGTTGAGGTCTTTAAGATAGCTATCCCTCCTGAGAATTTCTACGTGCTAAACTGTGAGATCTGATTAAAAAAAAACTGTCTAGACAATCTCTTTAATAAAAAAAAAAAAGAAGGGGATGGAATCACTGTGGTAATTCAAAAAGTAGAGATAGTTTTCTTTTTTTGTTTGAACATAAGTATCTTAAATAGAAACATTGTAAAGATAATTACTATAAACACATATTCAGTAAATACTTGCCCTGTGGAAGCACTTATGCAGATTATTATTAGTCACTATTAATTGAGAAATATTACTATTAAATATAAACATATGGTAACATATATAATTTGGGGCAAATCAATAGGTTCCTGAGAAAACATTATAGGTGAAGTGCTATAACACTAGGATAGTATATTTTCATGAAAAAATAATACATAGTAGTAGTAAAAGGTACAAAGTAAGTACTATTTCCAGGTTATGTGGAAATGATATAATGTATATATTCAAAATAAATACATAAGGCAAAATTGCCTTCTAGTGTATAATTAGGGAAATCACTATATGAATCTTTTAATGCTTTATACTCTCTTCAAGACTGAAGTTCTCAGCAGTATTAATAATTGTAAAATATCTTCAGGAATCTGAATGAGATATGTTAAAGAAAGGGAGAAGGATCCAGTCATTATAAAATTCCTTTATAAAGACTTGTTGGACATTCACATTTCTTTAGCAATCCAATTACGGAATTGAAAAATGTCTATCTGGCAAAATATCAACTAAAGAGCTCTATTACTGGTACTTTCCCCTCTCTATTCCTACAATACCCCCAGCAATGACTAAGGCAAGGTACATTATTACAATGTCTTCAAAATCATCAAGAATGATAAAGACTTTCCAATTGTTTAGGTATTAAATGCATCATAGTACATTATAACCTTAAAATATTCCCATACAGTATAGCCCTATATTAATAAGTCTATTTAATGAAATAGAAACCCATTTCCTGACCACACTGAATAAGAAAATTAGATTATAATACGTACATGGCTCTGGTCAGCAAAGAAATAAAACAAAGATAACATAAAACTTTGCTTGGCAATTACAAATATATATATATATATACTACTTTGTGATCTTTGGCAAATTCCCATGTCTTTGTTTCTGTATCTACAAAATAAGGATAAGTATCTATCCCATAAGATTGTTGTAAAGATTAAATATTTTAATGCATATAAAGTATGTAGAACAGGGCTTGGCACACAGTAAATGCTCAATTAAATGGAAGCTATTATATGAGAACAGTAATACACTGACTCCTTTCATCCTCAAAATATCTGACTTTTAATTCACATATGTATTTGATTTTGGAGGTAAGGCAAATTTTTTTAATTTGTTTTTGAGAAAAGGCAGTGTTGAGTAATTATTGATAGTTCAAAATACCAAAAGGGCTACTGGCCTCTCAAGCACACCTCCATTTTCTCCACTAAAACTGGTCTTGATAATGTCACTGATCTTTTTGGTCATTATTTTCTATACTATATGGTATATTCAACACACAACCTTTTCATCAGAGAGGAGTAAATATTTATTGCAACCTGATCAACAAAGTACCTACCACATGCTATCTGTATTGACATGAAGACAGCTTGATTATATAAAGACTTTGTCTTCTGAATTGGTATCTGTTGTTTTATCTACATACTTCAGTTATTAACTCTTCAAAATACAAGAATTTGTTTTTCATAAACCATCAATAAACATTTTCTTTTTGAGAATCCCATGAAAAGAAGAATAAATGCAGTACCTTTGTAGCAGGCACTTTGTCTCAGTAAAATCAAAATTTCCTGATGAGATTCAGCCATCAACAGTAGGAGTTTTGTAGCAGTACTTCTTATGACTGGACTAGAAGTTGAAAAAAGCTTGAAAATAACTTCATCTAAAATGGAATGCAGGGCTTTTCCTCCTATTCTGAGTAAATCACCACTAATAGAACAAAATTTTAAAAAGTACCATTACTAATTGATGCACAGGTATCACAACAAATTTAAAATAAAAGATTCAGTAAGTTAATGCTGGACTGTATCCTGATCCAAGAATATAACCACTTTTTAAAATATATAGGTTGATTCCAAGAATATATCATATTCAGTCACTTAATATTTATTGAATTTCTACTATGTGCAAGGTACCATTTGTGCTAGGTACAATAGAGAATACAAAGTAGCCAAAGGCCCTCTCCTTAGAGAAGCCTTCAATCAAATCAAAGAGGAAAGGTAAATGTATAAAATATTAAATAATAAATAATTCAAAAGCTTCAAGGCAATGATAAAAGTGAAATCAAGACAAGTACACAGTTAATTGTTAAATGATGTTCAAAGACAAAAATGACAGGAATTCTATCATGTTCTTAATATAGGAGAAACTTAAATCTTTCCTTGGTATTTCCTTCATTATACTAACAATCTCATCTTGCATTACTGATGTCATGGAAAATTATTTAAAACTTAGAATTAGTCAAAAGGATAGGGTTAGTGAGTGTCCTTTCACTTACCCCCTTAAGGAGCATGTGATTTTCTAGGCATATGTACCTCTGTTTTATTTTCTACTCACTATTAAAATATTTTACAATTCTGTAAAAATAGAGGTTGGCTGGTAGAAAACAACGCCAAAGATTCCTATCTAAGAACAATGTAAACAGAATCTTATTCAAAGCAATACAAATGATTTCTGTTCAGTAGATAATGGTAATTCTAAAGGCTACATTGCTTTACAAGACATTAAAGTCATATTTTCCTATTAGCAAATTAAAAAAAAATCTATCAGCAAATTGATTTCTATGTTCCTTTGACAAACCAACTCCATAAATCTACTTTCCTCAAATTCTCCTTTGAACCTGTATAGATATCTTATTTGTTCCCTCATTAATTAGATGAATAAAATTTTGAGCAGTTAAATTTTATATTTGTGTAAGACTCATGTTTGAGCTTTTTGAAAATTGTACTTTAGTAATGACTAAAATAATTTTGTTAACAAAAAAAGTGATCAGCAAGATACCTTAAATGTAAAAATCTTTAGGTTGAAAGACTTTATAAAGTTACCCAATCAAAATATGTGAGAATCTCTGACATCTACTTCTGTGCCACTGTGTCTTTTAAATAGTATTTCCTATGCCTAGGATGCTTACCCTATCCCATCAGTCAATGTTATCACATCATTCAAAACTCAGATAAAAAATATGTTCATCTCAGAAGGCCTTCCACAGATATCCCTATCCCAATCTGATCACATCTTTACTCCATATCCCACCAAGAGTTTGTGAGTTTATGCTATAACATTAATATGCTAGTTTAAATGCTTTTAGATGCTCTTCAACTTCCTAATCTTAAAGACATCCTCTCTATACCACTAACTACCATCTTATCTCTCTGCTTCTCTTCTAATCCAAAATTCTCTGTCACCACTACCTCACTTCTTATTTCTCAAACCACTGCATCTGGTTTTCATTTTTTTACTATTTCACTATATCATCTTTGATAAGTTCATTTCATCCGTATAACCTCCCAAATGTCAAGTCACATATACATTATAAGTGATTATTTTCCTAGACTTGTTTGTATCTGATACTCTTTACCTATTCAGCTTCTGTAATACAAAGTTCTGGTCTCCCCTCTACCTTCTACCCATACTTTTCTGAGCATTCTTTCTCATTTGTCTTTATGGACTCCACTTCCCCAATATAACACTAAAAGGTTATTCCCCAAGACTCTATTTTCAAGTCATTTCTTTTCTGTATATTCATACTTCCTATTGATCTTGTCTTCTGTCGTATTTTTTGTTACCATGTATAAGCTGATTTGTAAATCTGTAACTCTAGTCCAGATCTCTTGCAGAAGTCAGTTTACTTATTCACCTAATGGACATTTGAGTTATTGCTACTCCTTGGTTATTACAAATAAACCTCAATGGACATTTGTGTATATAAGTCTTTATACAGATACTTTTACTGACTGTTGAACTACCTATACACAACATAACCAACATTGAATTCATCATCTGTCTCACAAAACCAACTCCTCATATATTCAATATACCACAGTCTATCTAATCAATATAGAAAGCTTGGTATCATACCTGACTGCATGTTTTATTTTATCTACCTCATATCAAAACATTCACCAAGTCCTCATAATTTTTGTTAATAGCTTTTTAAAAATATAATTGATATATAACAAACTGCACATATGTAAAGCATATAATTTCATCAGTTTGACATGTTTCACCAACATAAAACAAGAAAATGAATATATCCATCACCCCACAAAGCTTCCTTGTATTTCACTGTAGTTCCTCCCTTGTTGCCTTCCCTATTATTCGATCCCCAGTTAACAACTGATTTGCTTTCTGAGAAATTTCCCTTCTATTACAACTTTTCTGAGAGGCTTTTTGTTTTTTTAATTAAAATCAGGAGTAGATGATAGATTTTGTCAGAAGCTTTTTCTGTATCTACTGTTACGTTTTTTTCATTTTTAGCTTGTTAACATAAGTTACAATGATTGACTTTAGAATATTAAACCAGCCCTAAATCCCAGGATAAACCAGACTTATTAATGATGTATTAACTATTTAATATATTGTTGAATTTGACATTAAAATTTTGTTCAGAACATTTGTATCTACGTTTATGAGTATACTGAGGAGTAGTTTTCTTTTCTTGTCTTTGCTCTGTTTTGGTATCAGGATAATCGTGACCTCACAGAATGAGTTGAAATGTATTTCCTCCTTTTTGATTTTCTAGAAAAGTTTGCTTACGATTATTATTTCTTCCTGAAGTGCCTAATAGAATTTACCAGTGAAAAAGCTATCCAGACCTGGAATTCTCTTTGTGGGAGAGTTTTTAGCTATAAATTGAAGTTTTCTTTATAGCTATCTAGAGTATATTTGGGTTACCTATTGCTTCTTGAGTAAATTTTGGTAGTTTATGTCTTTCAATAAATTTGTCCATTTCATCTAAGTTGTTGAATTTATGAGCATAAAGTTGTTCATATTATTCCCTTGTGATATTTTTATTATCTGTAGACTCTTGTGATGTTACCTCTCGAATTCCTGAGATTGGTCATTTGTATTTTTTCTTTTCCTTTCTGTATTAATCTTGCTACAGGTTTCTTCTTCTCAAAGAACCAGTTTATGGTTTGTTTTCTCAAAGAACTTCAATCTTCTCAAAGAACCAGTTTATGGTTTATTTTCTCTATCACTTTTGCTTACTATTTTACTGATTTCTTCTCAACCTTTACCATTTTCTTTTTTCTGCTTAGAGTTTAATTCCCCTTTTTTTCCCTACTTTATTCAAGGGGAAAGCTGAGGTCACTGATTTGAGATTTTTCTTCATTTCTAATACAAAGATGTTAGTGATGTAAAATTTCCCATTATTCTGATTTCATTAAGAATTTCCCCAGAAATTCTCATGTTGTGTTTTTGTTTCCATTCACTTAAAAATAATGTCTAATTTCACTTTTCATTTCTTCTTTGTCTTGTGAATTATTTGGATGAATGTTATTATTTCCCACATATCTGGGGACTTTATAGAGATCTTCTTTGTATCAATTTCCAACTTAACTCCATCGAGGCCAGAGAACATACTTTGTATAACTGAAATCCTTTTACGTTTCCTTTTTTTTTTTTGAGACACAGTCTCACTCTGTCGCCCAAGCTGGGGTACAGTGACATGATCTCAACTCACTGCAATCTCTGCCTCCTGGGCTCAAGTGATTCTCCCACCTCAGCATCCCAAGTAGCTGGGACTAGAGGCACGTGCCAACATGCCTGGCTAATTTTTGTACTTTTTGTAGAGCTAGGGTTTTGCCATGTTGCCTAAACTGGTCTCAAAGTCCTGGACTTAAGCAATCTGCTCACCTCGGCCTCCCAAACTGCTGAGATTACAGGAGTGAGTCACCGTGCCTGGCCTCCTTTATGTTTCTTGGGACTTTATTTATGGCCTGGAATATGCATCCTTCTCTGTAAATGTTCCATCTGCATTTAAAAAGAACATGTATTCTGCTACTGTTTGGTAGAATGTTTTTAAAATATCAATTAGGTCAAATTGGTTGATATTACTGTTCAAATCTTCTGTGGACATACTAATTTTTTGTCTACTTACTCTATTAATTATCAAATGAGGTATATTAACATCTTTTGCTCTAATTGAGGATTTATTTCTCCTTGCAGTTCTTGTCAATTTTTGTTAGTATATCTTAAAACTTTATTAGGTCAATAAACACATCCTCTTGATGAATTGACTTTCTTATGATTATGAAATAATCTTCTTTAGCACTAGTAATATTCATTGTTCTGCAATTTAATCTGATACTAATACAGGTACTTCAACTTTCTGTAGTATACGCATGGTGTATCTTGTTCCACCCCATTACTTTTAACCTATTTGTGTCTTTATATTTAAGGTACATTTCTGGTAGACAGCATGTAGTAGGCTTGTACTTTTTAAATCCAGTCTGTCAATCTATCTTTTAACTTTAGTTTTTCAACATTTATATCTAATATAGATAGGTTCAAATCTACCACTCGGCTTTGTTTCTCCTTTGTTCTTTTTTTTACTGTCTTCTGGATTGTGTATTTTTTAATGATTCATTTTTATTGCCTTTGTTGGCTTATCAGCTATAAATTCTTTGTTTTGCTATTTTCTTCACTGCTTTGAGGCTCAAAGTATGTATCAATGTATCACAGTCTCATCACTTATCACAGTGATACTATACCACATCATGTATAGTATAAGAGCCTCACATCAGTATGCTTCCATTTATCTCCTCCCAGCCTTCATGCCTTTGTTGGAATACATTCTACTTCTGCATGTTTCTCAAATACATTATTATTTTTGTGTAGGCAAATATAAATATATTAAAATAATATAAGAAAAACAATCTTATATGTTTATGTAATCACCATTTCTGATACTCTTTATTTCTTTGTGTAGATGAATTTTCCTTCTGGCAGAAGGACTTCCTTAAATATTTCTTGTAGCGTCGGTCTGCTGGCGATTTCTGAAGAAGCATTTCATCTTTGCTTTTGAATACTTTTCTGCTGAGTATAAAATTCTAGTTTCACATTTTTCTTCTTTAGTATTCAACTGTCTTTTTACTTGTGTTGCTTCTGATAAGAAAGTTGCTGTCATCCTTATCTCTATTTCTCTATATAATGTTTTTTCATCTCTCGTTGCTTTTAAGATTTTCTCTTTATCACTAGTTAAGCATTTTGATTATGATGTGCCTCCATGTAGAATTTTCTTCATATTGATTGTCCTTGGGGCTTGATGACCGTTTTGAATCTGTAAGTTTACAGTTTTGTTTTCATCAAATTTGGTAAATGTTCAGCTTCAAACGTTTTTTTCTGACCCTACTGCCTACTTTACATACTCTGATTACACCTATGTAAGGTTGCTCAAAGTTGTCCCACAGTTCACTGATATGCTTTTCTTTCCTTTTCTTGTTTCTTTTTTGTTTCATTTTGGATAGTTTCTACTAATAGGCCTTACAGTTCACTAATCTGCAGTGTTAATCTGCTGTTAATCCCATCCAGCGTATTTTTCATCTCAGATATTGTAGATTTCATCTCTAGAAGTTCACCTTGAGTCTTATATATATCTATTCAACGTTTTGAATATGCGGAATATGGTTATAATAACTAGTATCCTTGCCTGTTAATTCCAACATATGTATCAGTCTTGATTAACTAATTCTTCTTATTTTAGATTCTGTTTTCTTATTTATTTGCATGCCCAGTACTTCTTTGCATGCAAGATACTGTGAATTTTATCTTGTGGCTGATCAGAAAAAAAAAAAAAAATGAGTGCCAGTAAAATGAAACCACCTGTTGAATTGTAGTATGTTTTGTAGCACAGTCATAACTCTAGAATCTATCAGTTTTAAGTAACTGCAAGAAATGGTCATTTTGTAATAATAAAGAAAAAGAAAAAACAAGTCATCAAAGTAAATATTCTGTGATGGCACAAGTGAGATTTTTCTCATGCTTTTTAAAGCCAAATGAAAGCAAAACCATTTCTAGTGAACTTCCTACCTTTGAATAACTTATCTACAATAAAAAAAGATTTTCAAATAAAGGTAGGTTCAATAACCATATGCAGTTAAGTTACTTGGAAACAGTTTGACCCTTTTGGGTCTTGCTTTTATGATCTGGAATAGTGTTCATTCTAATGCTAATTATTCCTCACTATTGGGGTAAAACCTTCTTGAACACTCTAACCAGTGACCCACTCTTTATGACCCACTGTTTAAGCTTTCCAGTTTGGCTGCTGGAAACAGGCACTATTTCTGGCCCTGTGTAGCTCCTTGCACTGTTCTTATTAATCCTTTGGGATTATTGTTTTCCCTGGCATTGGGTAGTTCCTTACACATATGTGCAGATCAGTACTCTACTTAATACTTCAAGGATACCCTCTGCAGATCTCTGGGGTTCTCTGTGTGTATAGGTCTCTTCTTTAGTATTCTATATTGTGAACTCTAGCCATCTTGTTCTCTCCCGATTCTGAGATCGCTTCAATTCAAGTTGGCTGGGATGCTTCTCCATATACTTTAACCTGGAAACTGTCTCAATACTGTTAGAGCAATTGTAAAATTCACCTCGTTTATTCCTTTTTCTCTGGGCTTACTTTCTTTCACTGACTGATGTCCAGTTTCTCAAAAAATTACGTTTCATGTTTTTGTCCTTTTTTTCAGGTGGGAGAATAAATTCATCCCTACTATCCCATCTTGATCGGAAGTGGAAGTAAAGTCCTGATGATTATAATTCATAATTTTAAAAACTTCATTTCCCAGGTACTAATGCTCAAGGACAAGATTTCATTACTTCACTTGGATTAGTATGATAGCCTTTTTTGTCTAGAGTTTTCTTCCCCCTAATCTTTCCTTCATATAATCACCAGAGTGACAAAACTGAAATGTAATCTGACCACTTTTATCTACTTTAAAAATCTTCAATGGTCCCGTGGCCTATAGGATAAGACTTCGTTTGCTTAACACAGCATATAAATTCATGATTTTGAATCTCAACTGAGTTTGCTAGCCACCTCCCTATATGGAACTTTAAATCCTAACAATGAATTTGTACCTATTTTTCATCCTCAGCATGTTTTTCTTTGTGCTTTTGTTTATGTTGCCTGCAAATACTGCTTTCTCTTAACTCCTTTTCCTCCCTGGCCAATATACATCTTTGAAGTTTCATCTCAGATATTACCTTCTCCAGGAAGCAACTCCCCTCAGTTTGGGATAGAAGGTCCTTTAACATTTATGCTCACCTTTAACATTGTAACTTAATGTATTATGATATAATGATGTTTGTGTGCCTGTCTTTTCCATTCTATTGTAAGCTCTTTGAAGATAAGGTTTGTAACTTAATCAACTCTATAACTGCAATGACAGACATAGCAGCTGCAAAATAAATTCATAGTAAACTAAAAGAATGAATTATTTCAATTGTACATACTCTGCCCTTCTATTTTAACCTGAATAATTGTCAGTTGCTTCTTTTATGCCCTTCTTGACCATCTATAAAAATACCAAGCTTGAAGTTTATTAAATAAATGTGATTAAACATTTTTTTGTTGTGATCTCAATATTTTTCTTCAGATATCGCACTGATTCTTTTTTTTAAGCCTGAGATTTGGGCTAAAACCTTAAGCTCTTGGATAAGGTATCAATTTGATAATAAATTTCCAGTCTTTTGTAGTATTTTATATTAATTTTTTTTCTGAAAGACAATGGTGATGGAGCTTAAGCATTATATACAAATCACATGCAATCAATTTTAGCAAAATTGGAATAAAATTGGTAATGCTTCTGATGAAAAAATTTAAAAAATCAGTAACATTTTATAAATCCATGTAACCTGTTGATATGTAGTATATTCTGTAGCATCATCAAGACTGCAGATCCTATTTGGACATTGTCAGCTTGCAGTAAGTGTAAGAAATGATCACTCTGTAGTACTAAAGGAAAAGAAAAAAAAAAAGAAATATTAATGCAAAAATTTTATGATAACAAAGGAAGATTTTGTTCTTTTCAAACCAAATAAAGCAGACCATTTCTGCTAAACTTTCTGACTCTGTATACTCTACAATAAAGGAGATTTTAAGATGTAAAATTCATGGGAATTTTAAATAGACATAAATAAGTCATTCCATTTTTATGAATATAGTCAGAGAACAGGCATAAATACTAAGCTAAAAGTCTATTGTTATCTCTCTTTAAATCGAAAATAACATATCCTAAATCTGAATCTTTTTTCCTATCAATGAATTTCAGTGAATAAAAACAAATTTCTTGCAAAGACAGACTATAAGGGGATGGAAATGGCACAGATGACTATAATTGGTTGCTTATATCCTTAAAAAATTTAATTTTGTGACACAGTGTTTTATATAATAATGAATACATTAACTACAAAAATTTCCTTTTATTGATTCGTAATCTTTAAGCTCTAAGCAGCCAGTTATAATGATTTAGCATTAGCTACTTATACAAGTTGCTTAACCTCTTAGAAACTATTTCTTCATTTCTTCATTTGTAAAACTAGAAATAATAGCTCTCACATGAGCTAATGTAAAATGTCCTAGAACAGGGAATGTTTCTAATAAATGTCAGTTTCCATTCCATTATATGCTCAATAACTGAGCATAACTACCAAAGGTATTAGTTATACTAACTGTAAGTAGTTGCCTTTGGAAAATGGGAAATGGAGTGGATATGAGGGCCAGGAATTGTGTGTGTGTGTGTGTGTGTGTGTGTGTGTTTTTAAAGAATAAAAGAGAGAAAGAAAGAGGAAGAGATTTTAGAAAAAGAGAGAAAAGTGTGTGTGTTTTAATGATCCTTACGGGACTACTCGACTCTCTAAATTATGTGCATGCATGATTCTAAGCAGAAAAGCTACAAGTAAAATTTCAGTTCAAGTATTACTTAAAACAATTCTTATAGTGTTGCATCTATATTAGATGAAATTTTTCAAGAGAGTAGGAAGAGTGCCATGAATGTCACTAAGAATTATTTTCTCAGTCTTAAGAAAACATAATACAAAACTCATACATGTTTGTGTTTCTCAATGTAAACAAAAATATCCTATAATTTCCAAGTTCACTAAAAGGTCATTAAATAAAAGCTTACACTTACTTGGATAATTAGGCTATATGAGTTAAATCATATCCACCCTGAATGTAGGGATTTCTCTCACAGTAGGTCTAAAACACTGCAATCTTTTAAACTTCAAAGTTATTTTCAGGAATAAGCTATTCAAATTATAATTTATCTTTATCTTAGATTTGCTAAACAGAAAAAGCTATTGTCGACATTGGCTGTGTAAAACTTGAATATCCATTCTAAAAAAATTGTAAGCTTATTTCAACATGGTTTCATTTCAGTGTGGTTATCTATACAGTTAATGTGGCATTTATTTTTGGAAAAAAAGATCAAACTGTTAGTAGTTGACTGTACAATAGCTATTAGTTACCTTAAAATCTTTTCTCTTACCATTCTGAATAAGTTCAACATGCCCTCCCACAAGCCAGAGGAGAGAATCAGTCACAATTTGGAAAAAGTGTCGTAATTCATCTTTTTCTTCAGCCTTAACATAAAAGATAAGCCCAGTTTACTTTTCTATTATTTTTTTTTAAGAAGACTTCTCTCTGGGGAGTTAGAGGATACAGTTTCTGGATCTAACTTAGCTATTTATGAGGAACATGATTTTGTTGCCTTTAGTTTCTTAATTGTAAAACTTATAGTTACAGGATAGTAATATCTACTAGAAATGGTTGTTATCCAGATAAAATAAAACAATGTAAGTAGTGTAAGGACTACAAGTTGATACAATAGGATTTCTTAATACTTTCTATGCATCAGAATCACCTGTTGAGCTTTTTAAATACATCTATGGACAAGCTTTAGTTTAAATATACTGAATTTGAATCTCCAAATGCAAAGGCTGGATATCTGTATTTGCACAAAGTTAGGTGGGTGATCTGGTTATGCAACCAGGATGAAAACAACTGCAATATTCAAATGTAGATGTCAGCATGAGAGTCATTATTGATAGTGTATTTCAGTTCCAGTTTCTACTCATACGTTTAGGAGGGCAGAGATCATGTCATTTAGCTCCCCACTATAAACTTGTTTTCTAGGACAGTTCTGACACATAGTAAATCAACATTAAGTCAACATATAAATGACAATTTTTTTCTGGTTCTTCCTTTCTAGAAAGTAGGGTGAGAAATTATTATAAATTAGAGCCATAAGGAGAAATAAGAAGTATAGATTCCATTTACAATTTTGTCATTTATTGGCCATGTAATTTTAGGAGAATGTTAGTTAAAGGTCACTAATCTTATCCACGTCTTGAATGTTTGTACTATAGCACAAAAGTAATGATGAGGCCAGCAAAAATATTATGATTGCCATGATTACTCTTTATAATAATAAAAGAATTTTCTTCCTAATATTGTAGCACAAAGCTACATAAGTATTTAAGTAAACTGACACATGCTAACTTGAATACAACAATGGAAAAAAAAAACCCTAAGAAAAGTCACAGTAGAGGAAGAATCCTTTTAGTTCAGTAAACTATCTTTGCCAGAGTTTTACCTAAAGATACATTAGAAAGGGCATGGTAATTCTCATTGCTGTCAATGAATCTTTTATCTTAATAAAAATACAACAATAAAGAAAAGAAAAATATTATGAAAAGCATTGAAGGACTTTCAAAGGAATTAAGTGAATAAGTATATTTCTAATGAAAATAACATCCAAATATGTCTATATAACATATTAATATATAATTTTAATAATATATAAGAAAAAAATTATTAGTGCTCTTAAATGTGAATATTAAATAAAGGTGCTTTGAATAAAAGATAAAGCTTCTATAATGACCTCAGCTATTAATGAGACAGATTTTACAAATGAGGAAAATGAGATACAGTAAAATCCAGTGATTTGCTATAGAACCTAGAGTTAGTTTGTGGCACAACCAGCAAGAGAAATCAAATCCAGCACAATTCCTATAGTTCATGTGGCTTCAACTGACCTAAATTAAAACTAAATCTTGCAAATTTTATTTAGTGCTAATGTCCCATAAAATGACAGTGGAGATGAGTTACAGAAATGGAATTGTAACCTATTATATGGAAAACATATGCTCTACCACTGAGTTAAATTCTCTGCTGGGGGGGATCTTGCAAGATGCCCAAATAGGAACAGCTCTGGTCTGCAGCTCCCAGAGAGACCAATGCAGAAGGCAGGTCATTTCTGCATTTCCAACTAAGGCACCTGGTTCATCTCATTGGGACTGCTTAGACAGCAGCGAGTAGACGCAGAGTGGGGCATCACCTCACCCAGGAAGTGCAAGGAGCCAGGGACCTCCCTCCCCTAGCCAAGGGAAGCCAAGAGGGACTGTGCTATCTGGCCCAGATACTACACTTTCCTACGTTTTTGCAACCTGCAGACCAGGAGATTCCTTGTGTACACCACCAGGGCCCTGGGTTTCAAGCACAAAACAAGGCGGTTGTTTGGGCAGACACTGAGCTAGCTGCAGGAGTTTTTTTTGTACCCCAATGGCACCTGAAATCCCAGAGAGATAGACCGTTCACTAACGTAAAAACGGAGCCGAAGCCAAGGAGCCAAGTGGCTCGTTCAACAGATCCCACTCCCATGGAGCCCAGCAAGCTAAGAACCACTGGCTTGAAATTCTTGCTGCCAGCACAGCAAGTCTGAAGTCAACTGGACTGATTGATTGAGCTTGGTGAGGGAGGGGCATCAGCCATTACTGAGGCTTGTGTAGACAGTTTTCCCCTCACAGGGTTAAGGAAGGTGCTGGGAAGTTCAGACTGGGTGGAACTCACTGCAGCACAGCAAAGTGACTGTGGCCAGACTACCTCTCTAGATTCCTCCTCAATGGGTAGGGCATCTCTTAAATAAAGGTAAGCAGCCCCAGTCAGGGTCTTATACATAAAACTGTCATTTCCCTGGGACAGAGCACCTAGGGGAAGTGGTGGCTCTGGGGTCAGCTTCAGCAGACTGAAACATTCCTGCCTGCCAGCTCTGAAGAGAGCAGGAGATCTGTCAGCACAGTGCTCAAGTTCTGCTAAGGGACAGAATGCCTCCTCAAGTGGGTCCCTGACCCCATGCCTCCTGACTGGGAGACACCTCCATACAGGAGAGCTCCAGCTGGCATCAGGCAGGTGCCCCTCTGGGACAAAGCTTCCAGAGGAAGGAGCAGGCAGCACTCTGTGCTGTTCTGCAGCCTCTGCTGGTGATATCCAGGGAAACAGGGTCTGGAGTGGACCTAGCAAACTCCAGCAGACCTGCAGAAGAGGGGCCTGACTGTTAGAAGGAAAACTAACAAACAGAAAGTAATAACATCAACATCAACAAAAAGGACACCCCCACAAAATACCCATCCAAAGGTCATCAGCATCAAAGATCAAAGGTAGATAAATCCAAAGATAAGGAAAAACCAGTGCAAAAATGCTGAAAATTCTAAAAACAAGAATGCCTCTTCTCCAAATGATTGCAACTCCTCTCTAGCAAGGGCACAAAACTGGATAGAGAATAAGTTCAATGAAATGACAGAAGTAGGCTTCAAAAGGTAGGTAACAACAAATTTATCTGAGCTAAAGGATCATGTCCTAACCCAAAGCAAGGAAGCTAAGAAGCTTTATAAAAGGTTACAGGAAATGCTAACGAGAATAACCAGTTTATACAGAAACAGAAATTACCTGATGGAGCTGAAAACACAGCATGAGAACTTCATAAAGCATATACAAGTATCAATAGCTGAATTGATCAAGTGGAAGAAAGAATATAAGAGACTGAAGATCAACTTAATGAAATAAAGCATGAAGATAAGATTAGAGAAAAAAGAATAGGTCCATTGGCAAGATGGCCAAATAGGAACAGCTCTAACCTGCAGCTCCCAGAAAGACTCACGCAGAAAGTGAGTGATTCCTGCATTTCCAACTGAGGTACCTGGTTCATCTCACTGGGACTGGTTGGACAGTGGATGCCACCTAGGGAGGGTGAGCTGAAGCAGCATGGGGCATTGCCTTACTTGGGAGGCGCAAGGGATTTCTCCCTCCCAGCTAAGGGAAGCTGTGGAGAGACTGTACCAGGAAGAACAATGCATTCCAGCCCAGATACCGTGCTTTTTCCCATGGTCTTCACAACCAGCAGACCAGGAGATCCCCTCCAGTTCCTACGCCACCAGGGCTCTGGATTCCAAGCACAAAACTGGGTGGCCATTTGGGCAGACACTGAGCTAGTAGCAGGAGTTTTTTTTCATACCCCAGTGGCACCTGGAATGCCAGTGAGACAGAAACTTCACTCCCCTGGAAGGGCGGCTGAAGCCAGGGAGCCAAGTGGTCTGGCTTGGCAGATCCCACCCCCTCGGAGCCCAATAAGCTAAGATCCACTGGTTTGAAATTCTTGCTGTCAGCACAGCAGTCTGAGGTTGACCTGGGATTATCAAGCTTGATGTGGGGAGGGGCGTCTGCCGTTGTTGAGACTTGAGTAGGTGGTTTTTCCCTCACAGTGTAAACAAAGCCTTCTGGAAGTTTGAACTGGGCGGAGCCCACCACAGCTCAGCAAGGCCTTTGCGGCCACACTGCCTGTCTAGATTACTCCTCTCTGGACAAGGCATCTCTGAAAAAAAGGCAGCAGCCCTAGTCAGGGACTTATAGATAAAACCCCCATCTCCCTGGAACAGAGCACCTGGGGGAAAGGGTGGCTGTGGGTGCAGCTTCAGCAGACCTAAACATCCCTGCCTGACAGTTCTGAAGGAAGTAGATCTCCCAGCATAGCATTTGAGCTCTGATAAGGGACATACTGCCTCCTCAATTGGGTCAGTGACCCCCGTGTACACTGACTGGGAGACCCCTCCCAGTACAGGCCAAAAGACACCTCATACAGGAGAGCTCTGGCTGACATCTGGTGGGTGCCCCTCTGGGACGAAGCTTCCAGAGGAAGGAACAGGTAGCAATCTTTGCTGTTCTGCAGCCTCTGCTGGTGATACCAGGCAAACAGGGTCTGGAGTGAACCCCCAGCAAATTCCAGCAGACCTGCAGCAGAGGAAAACTGCAGTTAGAAGGAAGATTAACAAACAGAGAGGAATATCAACATCAATAAAAAGGACATCCACCCCAAGACTCCATCCGAAGGTCACCAAAATCAAAGACCAAAGGTAGACAAATCCATGAAGATAGGGAGAAATCAGTGCAGAAAGGCTGAAAATTCCAAAAACCAGAAAACCTCTTCTCCTCCAAAGCATCAAAACGCTTTGCCAGCAAGGGAACAAAACTGAATGGAGAATAAGTTTGAAGAACTGACAGAAGTAAGCTTCAGAAGGTGGGTAATAACAAACTCCTCTGAGCTAAAAAAGCATATTCTAACCCAATGAAAGGAAGCTAAGAACCTTGAAAAAAAAGTTAGATGAATTGCTAACTACAATATTCAGTTTAGAGAAGAACATAAATGACCTAATGGAGCTGAAAAACACAGCACAAGAACTTCGTGAAGCATAAACAAGTATCAATAGTGGAATTGATCATGTGGAAGAAAGGATATCAGAGACTGAAGATCAACTCAATGAAATAAAGTGAAAAGACAAGATTAGAGACAAAAGAGTGAAAAGAAATGAACAAAGCCTCCAGGAAATATGGGACTATGTGAAAAAAAACCAAATCTACTTTTGATTGGTATACCTGAAAGTGACGAGGAGAATGGAACCAAGTTGGAAAACAACTCTTCAGAATATTATCCAGCAGAACTTCCCCAACCTAGCAAGGCAGGCCAACATTCAAATTCAGGAAATACAGAGAACACCACAAAGATACTCATCGAGAAGAGTAATCCCAAGACGCATAATCGTCAGATTCACCAAGGTTAAAATCAATGAAAAAATGTTAAGGGCAGCCAGAGAGAAAGGTCAGGTTAACCACAAAGGGAAGCCCATCAGATTAACAGTGGATCTCTTTGCAGAAACCCTATGAGCCAGAAGATAGTGGGGGCCAATATTCAACATTCTTAAAGAATTTTCAACCCGGAATTTCATATCTGGCCAAACTAAGCTTCATAAGCAAAGGAGAAATAAAATCCTTTACAGACAAGCAAATGCTGAGAGATTTTGTCACCACCAGGCCTGCCTTACAAGAGCTCCTCAAGAAAGCACTAAACATGGAAAGAACTGGTACCAGTCACTAAAAAAACAAACCAAATTGTAAAGACTGTTGACACTATGAAGAAACTGCATCAACTAACAGGCAAAATAACCAGCTAGCATCAGAAAGACAGGACCAAATTCACACATAACAGTATTAACCTTAAATGGAAACATGCTAAATGGCCCATTTAAACGACGCAGACTGGCAAATTTGATAGAGTCAAGACCGATTAGTGTGCTGTATTCAGGAGGCCAATCTCATGTGCAAAGACACAGATAGGCTCAAAATAAAGGGATGGAGGAATATTTACTAAGCAAATGGAAAGCAAAAAAAAAGCACGGGCTGCAACCCTAGTCTCTGATAAAACAGACTTTAAACCAACGAAGATCAAAATAGACAAAGGACATTATATAATGGGAAAGGGATCAATGTAACAAGAGCTAACTATCCAAAATATATATGCACCCAATACAGGAGCACCCAGATTCATAAAGCAAGTTCTTAAAGACCTACAAAGAGACTTAGATTCCCACACAATAATAGTGGGAGACTTTAACACCCCACTGTCAACATTAGACAGATCAACGAGACAGAAAATTAGCAAGAATATCCACGACTTGAACTCAGCCCTGGACCAAGTGGACCTAATAGACATCTACAGAACTCTCCACCCCAAATCCACAGAATATACATTCTTCTCAGCACCATACTGCACTTATTCTAAAATTGACCACATAATTGGAAGTAAAATACTCCTCAGCAAATGTAAAAGAATGAAAATCGTAACAAACAGTTTCTCAGACCACAGCACAATTGAATTAGAACTCAGGATTAAGGAACTCACTGAAAACCACACAACTATGTGGAAACTGAACAACCTACTACTGAAAGACTACTGGGTAAATAACGAAATTAAGGTAGAAATAAAGATGATCTTTGAAACCAATGAGAACAAAGACACATGTACCAGAATCTCTGGGACCCATTTAAAGCAGTGTATAGAGGGAAATTTATAGCACTAAATGCCCGCAAGAGAAATGAGGAAAGATCTAAAATCGACACCTAATATCACAATTAAAAGAACTATAGAAGCAAGAGCAAATAAATTCAAAAGATAGCAGAAGACAAGAAATAACTAAAATCACTGCAGAACTGAAAGGGATAGAGACACAAAAAAAACCTTTCAAAAAAAAAATCAGTGAATGCAGGAGTTGGGTTTTTGAAGAGATCAACAAAATAGACTGCTAGCTAGACTAATAAAGAAGAAAAGAGAGAAGAACCAAATAGACACAATAAAAATGATGAAGGGGATATCACCACTGCTCCCACAGAAATACAAACTACCATTGGAGAATACTGTAAATACCCCTGTGCAAATAAACTAGAAAATCTAGAAGAAATGGATAAATTCCTGGATATATACCCTCCCAAGACTAAATCAGGAAGAAGTTGAATCCCTGAATAGACCAATTATAAGTTCTGAAACTGAGGCAGTTAAATAACAGCCTACCAAGTAAAAAAAGCCCAGGACCAGATGGATTCATAGTAAAATTCTACCAGCAGTACAAAGAGGAGCTGGTACCATTCCTTCTGAAATGATTCCAAACAACAGAAAAAGAGGAACTGCTCCCTAACTCATTTTATGAGGCCATTTTCATCCTGATACCAAAGCCTGGCAGAGACACAACAAAAGAAGAGAATTTCAGGCCAACATCCCTGATGAACATCAATGCAAAAATCCTCAATAAGCAGCAAATCCAATCCAGCAGCACATCAAAAAGCTTATCCACCATCAAGTTGGCTTCATCCCTGGGATACAAAGTTGGTTCAACATATGCAAATCAATAAATGTAATCCATCACACAAACTGAACTAATGACAAAAACCACATGATTATCTCAATAGATGCAGAGAAGACCTTTGATAAAATTCAACATCCCTTCATACTAAAAACACTTAATAAAACTAGGTATTGATGGAACATATCTCAAAATAATAAGAGCTATTTATGACAAACCTATAGCCAATATCATACCAAATGAGCAAAAGCTGGAACCATTCCCTTTGAAAACTGGCACAAGACAAAAATGCCCTCTCTCACCACTCCTATTCAACATAGTATTGGAAGTTCTGGCCAGGACAATCAAGCAAGAGAATGAAATAAATGGTATTCACAGAGGGAGAGAGGAAGTCAAATTGTCTCTGTTTGCAGATGACATGATTGTATATTGAGAAAACCCCAACATCTCAGCCCCAAAACTCCTTAAGCTGATAAGCAACTTCAGTAAAGTCTCAGGATACAAAATCAATATGCAAAAATCACAAGCATTCCTATACACCAATAACACACAGAGAGCCAAATCATGAGCAAACTCCCATTCACAATTGCTACGAAGAGAATAAAATACCTAGGAATACAACTTACAAGGGACATGAAGGACCTCTTCAAGGAGAACTACAAACCACTGCTCAAGGAAATAAGAGAGGAAACAAACAGATAAAAAAACATTCCATGCTCATGGATAGATAGAATCCATATCATGAAAATGGCCATACTCCTCAAAGTAATTTATAGATTCAATGATAGCCCCATGAAACTACCATTGAGTTTCTTCACACAATTAGGAAAACTACTTTAAATTCCATATGGAATCAAAAAAGAGCCCGTTTAGCCAAGGCAATCCTAAGGAAAAAGAACAAAGCTGGAGGCATCATGCTACCTGACTTCAAACTATACTAAAATGCTACAGTAACCAAAACAGCATGGTACTGGTACCAAAACAGATATATAGACCAATGGAACAGAACAGAGGCCTCAGAAACAACGCCACACATCTACAACCATCTGATCTTTTACAAACCTGACAAAAACAAGCTATGGGGAAAGGATTCCCCATTTAATAAATGGTTCTGGGAAAACTGGCTAGCCATATACAGAAAACTGAAACTGGACCCCTTTCTTACACCTTATACAAAAATTAACTCAAGATGGATTAAAGACTTAAACATAAGAACTAAAACCATAGCAACCCTAGAAGAAAACCTAGGCAATATCATTCAGGATATAGGCATGGGCAAAGACTTCATGACTAAAATGCCAAAAGCAATGGCAACAAAAGCCAAAATTGGTAAATGGGATCTAATTAAACCAAAGAGCTTCTGCACAGCAAAAGAAACTATCATCAGAGATAGGCAACCTAGAGAACAGGGGAAAATTTCTGCAACCTATCAACCTGACAAAAGAGCTAATATTCAGAATCTACAAGGAACTTAAACAAATTTAAAGAGAAAAACAACCCCATCAAAAAGTAGGCAAAGGATATGAATAGACACTTCTCAAAAGAAGACACTTATGAGGCCAACAAACATATGAAAAAATGCTCATTCTCACTGGTCATTAGAGAAATGCACATCAAAACCATAATGAGATACCATCCCATGCCAGTTGGAATGGCAATCACTAAAAAGTCAGGAAACAACAGATGCTGGAGAGGATGTGGAAAAACAGGAACACTTTTATACTGTTGGTAGGAATGTAAATTAGTTCAACCATTGTGGAAGACAGTGTGGCAATTCCTCAAAGATCCAGAACCAGAAATACCATTTGACCCAGCAATCCCATTCCTGGGTATATACCCAAAGGATTATGTATCATTCTACTATAAATATATACCCAAAGGATTATGTATCATTCTACTATAAAGACACATGTACATGTATGTTTACTGCAGCACTATTTACAATAGCGAAGTCTTGGAACCAACCCAAATACCCATCAATGATAGACTGGATAAAGAAACTGTGGCAAATATACACCATGGAGTACTATGCAGCCATAAAAAAGGACGAGTTCATGTCCTTTGCAGGGACATGGATAAATCTGGAAACCATCATTCTCAGCAAACTAACCCAGGAACAGAAAACCAAACACTGCATATTCTCACTCATAAGTGGGAGTTGAACAATGAAAACACATGGACACAGGAAGGGGAACATCACATACCAAGGGGTGTTGCGGGGTGAGGTTCAAGGGGAGGGACAGCATTAGGAGAAATACCTAATGCATACAGGGCTTAAAACCCAGATGATAGGTTGACGGGTGCAGTAAACCACAATGGCACATGTATATTATGTAATAAACCTGCACATTCAGCACATGTATCACAGAACTTAAAGTATAATAAAAAAGAAAAGAAAAAAAAAATTCTCTGCCAACAGTATTTCTTATATTCAAACCAGCATGTTGTCTGTACTATTACACCTCTCATTCAATTTCATTCTTCTAATTTAAAATTGAATTTTCTTAAACTAAAAACATCTATTTTAGGTTTTCTATTAGAAATAGCTAAGACCCTCTCTAGTTTATCAACCTGGGAATTCCTTAAAAGTAAGACTGTGTCTATCCTTTATGTATTCAAAGCGCTTTAAATAGAACTTAATATAACATGGTGATCATTATGGACTGTTTGTGCCCCAAAAACTTTTGGTATTTCTTTGAAATCTGGTGAATATACTTGGAGCAGATCTCTACTTGGAGGCTAAATTTTCATTAGAAATACTTGATGTGTATTTAGATTTTGTAAAAGTTACAGTTGTAAAAGCAGATTCACATGCTCAAGTTGTTCCAAACACACTTAAGTTTCCTAACAGAATTGATAATCAATTTTTAAATTTAAAATAATTAAAATTAAATAAAATTTTCATTTCCTCAGTCACAAAGGCACATTTCAAGTGCTAAACTCATACACAGGGTTAATGGCTACCGTATTATACTGTGTAGAACAGACCATGAGGCTATGTACCAGACATCACTACTTAAATTATTTAAATGGCAGTTAGAGCACCTAGCAAATTCATCTCTTCAAGATGACAAATATTTACAAAAAAATTAAAAATGACCTCAATGTCTTTTCCTGCAGTTTTCTTCATCCATCTAGCATGTTGAGCTACAATTCCTCAATTTGCCCAAATAAACTGCACCTGTGTCAGATATCTCTAAGGCTCTGAACACAGTCTTCAGATATTATCTCTACAGCACATCCTTAGGAAAGCTCATCCTCTAGCATGCTCCTCTTCAAAGTTTTAAGTAGCATTCATAAGAGGACTTTCCAACCTATAGCCCTACTCCTGACCTCTCAATCAAACTTCAATTCCATACTAGACATTTCCATTTGAAAATGCAACTAACTTAAAAAAAATTGTATCCTTCTCCCATTCAGTTTTTACCTTTGGTTTATCACTTCTCTTAAACATCTACAGGGCCTTGAAACTTTAGACTCAACATTAAAATATTACATATTATCTATATAAAGCAGTGTCTGATATTATACCTTTTATAGTCTTTCAATTTTTTTCTTAACATGTCATTTGACCTTCTTTTTTTCCAAAGTCATAGTGAGTCAAGCCTCTCATTTTAGTTCTAGCTTACTGCAATAATTTTTAATGGTTTCTTCTTCTGCTTTATCCAGCATACTCTTATGTTTCCTCAAAAGCCTCTTCAATATTTGCAGAATCAAGTTCAAAGTATTTTTTTCTGTTTTTGCTTGTTTTTTGTTTTGTTGTTGTTGGTTTTAGAGACAGGGTCTTGCTCTGTTGCCAAAGCTGGGGTGCAGTGGCATGATCACAGCCCCCTGTATCCTTGAGCTCCTGGGCTCAAGCAATCCTCCTGCCTTAGCCTCCTGAGTAGCTAGGATGACAGGTATGTGCAACCACACCTGGCTAGGTCTTGCTATGTGGCTCAGATTCGTGTTGAACTCCTAAGCTCAAGTGATCCTGCCATCTCGGCTTCCCAAAGTGTTGGGATTATACAGGCATGAGCCACTGCATCTGGCCTTCAATCCTTCTGAATGAGATTACTCTATCTAACTCTGGTAGATATCTGCACTGGGACTCAAAGATACCATATTTATTCCTCTTTCCTGGTCTTGTCCATTTCCCCTGCCCATAATGCCCTCATATTTCCAAATCTCACCCATGCTTTAGAGATAGATAGACGAGGTACCATTGGCTCCACAAAGCTTTTTCAAATCACTCTTGTTCACATTGGTTGCTCCCCTCTCTTCCTGTTTATAGAACTTACTTTCCTATTAGTTATAGGCCAGAATATTTTAGGCATTACAGTCTCTCACAACTACCGAACTCTATGGCTATAGCGTGAAAGTAGTCATGGATAATATAAACAAATGGGTATAGCTGTAATCCAATACAACTATATTTTTTTAAAAACTAGATTTAGCCCACAGGCCACAGTTTGTTGATCCATGCTTTTGCTGACCAAAATTATAAACTCTGGAAAAAATATAAAAAGCAATTGTTTGAAGGCCCTAGATAGCAAGCAAAGGCACATAGACACAACCCTGAAATAAAATGTACTGGCTGAAATCTAAATTTATCTTGTGTAATTGTCAAACATTATTCGGGGTGTTTCTGTGAGGGTATTTTTAGATGCATTTAACATTTAAATTTTTAGTCTGAGTTAGCAGATTGCTCTTCTTAATGTGGGTAAGCCTCGTATAATCAGTTGAAGGCTTGAATAGAACAAAAGACTGACCCTCTTTCACATAAAAGGAAATTCCTTTTGCCTGACTGCCTTTGAGTTGGGACATCATTTTTTCCTGACTTCAGACTCAAACACTGCTTCTTCATGGATCTTGAGCCAACTGGTCTTTGAACTGGCACTATGCTATCAGCTCTCCGGGTTCTAAGGCCTTTAAACTCAGGCTATACCATCAGCTCTCCTGGGTCTCCAGCTTACCAACTGCAAATCTCGGGACGTGTTACCCTCCATAATTGCCAATTCCTTATAATCAATCACTTTTTCTTTCTTTTTCTCTCTCCATATATCCATATATTGGTTCTGTTTTTCTGGAAAAACCTGACTAATACACCTGGTTTTTCCCAGTGTGTATTCATCAACATAGGGAAAGGAGTTCAAACAAGAAGTTGTAGTATAACTTGGCTGAGGAGTCAGAATTTGGAGCTTGGGGCTGCCAGAACAGTTAATAAAGAAGTGATCTACAAATTAGAGAGCTCCAAAATCTATGCACAAACTTCCGTTGAATTCTTGACTCTTAAACTGTGTATATGTGAGAAAAGGCTCCAAGGATCCCAGAAGAATCTGCAGCTGAAAGGCTGAAAGAAATTACCAGCAATTTCATTATTTGCCTAATAGTGGATAAACAGAGTTTGGAGTTTAGGTTCTTCCCAGTCAGAAGGTCTGGGTTAACATGGTGGGCTTTCCATTTAAATCACAGAAGAATCCCACCTTAGGTATAAAAACTGTGAACAAAGACTAAGGGCAATATTCTAAGAAAACTGAAGTAAACCTCTTCTAAGAAAGGCTAAAACCAATCCTCCACAGGATCAATTGATCTGCCAGAATTTAACTGCTTTCAAGTCTTCAGAGGAAGATACGAATTTCTATAATGTGTTATTCACAGTGTCCATTATTAAACAAAAAATTAATAGACGTGAAGAAGCAGAAAAATTTGACCCAGTATTAAGAGAAAAAACAGTTATATGGTAAAGAATCTATAAGAAAAGCAAATGGAAATCATAGAATAATACAATATATGAAATGAAAAATTCACTAGATAAGATTATTAGCACATTAGGACACTGCAGAAGATAGGATCAGTCTAACTGAAGACAGACCAACAGAAATTATCAAAACTGAAGTAAACAACAATAACAAAAAGATGAAGAGCGTCAACAACCTGAAGTCCCAGAGGGAAGGTAAAGCAAATAGGGCAAAAAAAGTATTTGAAAAAATATTAGCTGAAAATTTTCTTTTTCTTTTTTTTTTTTTTTAAAGAGAGGAAGAGGTTTTAGAAAAAGAGAGAAAAGGAGAAAGAAAGAAACAGCAAAAGAAAGAAAAAAGAAAAAGAAAGAGGAAGAGATTTTAGAAAAAGAGAAAAGGAGAAAGAAACAGCAAAAGAAAGAAAAAAGAGAATGAAAGAGAGAAAGAAAGAGGAAGAGAAAAAGGGAGAGAGAATGGGATTCTTGTTTTATTGCCCAGGCTAGAATACAGTCTAAAAATGAGTATTAAAAACCTCTTTTATGCCAATAATTGTGTTTAACAATGGAGACAGGAAGGAATAGGGGATGAAAATAACAAATAAGCAGACAACCAATATTTTATTTAAACCTGTGAAATGCTATGCAATTGCTGGGGAGTGATT